>JAQFZP010000659.1:0-29448 GCA_034695745.1 Geophilus truncorum | reverse complement strand
CGTTTTCAAGTTTTGCCACCAGAGGGCGCTGCACAAACTGAGCATGCGCGTTAGGGTAGTGTGCAAAAGGTGAATTGTTTTATTAAGTTTTACATTAGGAAAAGTGAGCTTGGGCATGTAAAACTGTAAAATGGAAATATTTTGACTTTTTGGGTTGTAAATGACTTTTATTGTTCAAAAGAATGTCATATAAACATATGTAAAAAAGAAAAAAAATAACGTTTATACTTGTGGTCGGTTCCGGGTCTCGGACGCATTTCAAATGAGTTGGTAGGAAGTAGAGAAATTTAAGTTTTATAAAGGAATTCTTGTAAACAAGTTTGTTACATGCAATTTTCATTCTTGGAATCGCACAATAAAATAATCCTTGCGAAAAAGTTAAGTAGAAAAATGTACGTTTTTTGCGCACTGAGGAATTCGCAATGTAGCACTTTCCCGTTGTCGCACAACTTTTATTTATTTTTCTGGCCATTCATAACTTTAATTGAAAACATTAAAGTGAGTCTTTTAATTTAATACTACACAAACAAGTAAAATGACTAGTTTTCCTTGTTTATAAATTGTCAGTTTACTTAGTTAGAAAGGTCAGTTGCTTAAAGGCACGTTTTCAAAAATATTTTTATCCAGTTCGTACACAGAAACTAAGTTAACAGTTATTTGAATGGCCAGGAATGAATTAGATTTATTACTTAAGGTAAATTAGAAAATTGGTGTCGTAAACGGTAAACCCGATAACATAATAACGTGTAACTGTTATACAATTTTATTTGTAATTTTTGGCGAATGAATGAAATTACCGGTAGTTTATGCTTTTAACTTAATAATAGTCATTTATGCAGTCTAAAGTCTATTAAAATCCAAATCAGTTACAGCGAAAAAATCAAACACATGGTCTGAGATTAACGAAGCCAAGTCATCAGTTTGTGAATTTCACTTATAATAATAAGACGCAGCGCAGCGGCCATCACCGCCTCAGATAGGTAGTACGGTATAAAGCATGCTTCAACGCCCTCGACATTCTGAAATTATAAATAGAATCTAATTCAGTTCAGAAGCACGTTAAGTAACTATGATAACAACGTATGGAAATATTTATTACGCATCCTAATTGATAGGACTGAGATGAGGCAGTGATAAAATGGCTCCTTGCATTGATTTTTAGTGCTGAAAACTTTCAGATCTAGATAACCTGCGCTGACCCGTTGAATGATGGCTAAAGTTTTATTACCGAAAGCGGTTTTGGTCGTTTTTAATCTCAGATACTTTTCTTTTTTTCATTTTTTTTATTTTTTTATTTTGAGTAATTGGGCGGTGGAGTTACTGCAGGGGTGGACCCGTCTTTACTCTTAAAATGCTTATCCGAAATATGGCTTTGACCTATTTTGTTTTACTATCGCCTTCAAATCCATTGCCATGACAGCGACACATTTGTGAGTTTTGCGTGTAAAAATTAATTGGGAGAGGGCAATTAATGAGGATAACTAGGCTTGAAATGCGTTTTCAGTGAGAAATTATGAGTGCATATATAATGCATAATTTGTAATGGAAACATGAGAAGAAATTAATTTTTATTTTATCTTTATTGCGTGAATTTAGATTGGACAATAAAACGTAAAGATGCTAAATGTAAGACATGGAGGTTGTGTAAACAGGTTTAATTTAAACTGGTGGTGTTAAAAAGTGGGCTCTAACAGTCGGGTTGATTTGGTAATGAAAAATAAATGACATGTGATTGATGTTTGGTTTGTTTCTCTGCCATTCAACGGCTAAATATACTGGACAAGAGGCGAAAATTGCTTTCAATATTGAAAACTGACAACAAATATCAGTTTTTTTTTTTTAATATTTACTTACACCTTTGTACTTTACACTCTTGATATAATGAATTTATAATCAACTTATTTCAACTATCAGTTATTAATTTTTAAAACAGTTAACGGTATCAAAAAACCGTATATTATCATCATCAAAAAAAAATCTCTTAACTTTAAGTTTCTATTTATACACTTTATTACCATTTTTATCAAACCTCCTCAAAGCATTTTGACTGCAAGGGGGTCTGAATATTTCCTAGACTAAAATACATTCTATTTATTCTACACATAATATTCTTTAAAAATATTTACACATATTACCGTGAATTTAATTTCATTTAATTTAATTTAATTTTTTTTTTTTTTTTTACCTCTCAAATTCTTCAATTACTCATTCAAAGCATAAATGATTCAACCAACAATTTTGAATACCTAACAACTTTTTACTCACTCAACTAATTCATTCAAACCACCAACCTTTAAACCTAATAGTCCTACAACTAAAAACCTGCATTGTGCCACCTATTGTATAATGAGAAGGGAGCAACTAGGGTCAAATCCAAGCAGACCTAAAACTTTTTTCCATGTGGCAAATCCAAACCCCCTCAAGATGGTAAGAAACAACATTATTTACTTGACTTGCCCGCTCCCCTTCCACTTTTTGAACTCTCCTACCATTCTCTCCCCCTCCTTGAAACCAGCAAGACATCAGTTAAGAATAAGAAGTGGATCAGTAATGTCTGCTGTTGCACGGAAAAGTGCGAAAAAGCAAAACTGAAGTTTCTTAGCACTCGACTTTTGCTTTTTTTTTCGAGTTTTAGTAACTGTGTGCTTAAAAAAAGCTGTTATTGCCGAGTTTTTAACTTGTGCACCTCCTGAGGCTACAGAAAAGGATTGGAGGCCCTGGCTCAGCCTCACAAGGTCACTGATGGACTTAGGAGCAATGGTTGGTGGAGTGGCGTGTGTGAGCGCCCACCCATACGCACAGTGAGAGAATTAAGGTAGGTAGTGAATGCGTGGGTGAAAAAGGAAGAGAAAATCGTGATGTTGGTGAATAGTGAGGTAATTAGAGTTGGTGTGACTGTTTTGTTGCATGTGCTTGGTCGCTGGGGTTGTGCAAGGCTGCAGGGCTGCACTCCTCGAGTGACAATTGAGCACCCTCTGTGCTTAATGTGAGGTGCTGAACTGCTCAAGCTGCAGGCTGCAAATTTTGAGGGGGTTTTAAAAGAAAACTTTTTAGTTGGTGTTTTTTTTAATATACTGTATATATATTTTTGGTTGTTTGGATTTATCATGTTTTTTGAAAATGTTGTTTGGGTGTGTGGAGTGGTTTTGTGGGATACACCAAATGGTCGTTTTGATTGCTTTTATGGGGTTTGTTTTGCAGCTTTTGGGGTTTTTAGCTTGAAATTGGGGTTGAGGAGGGTTGAAAGTTGCTAGTAGTTAATTTTTAGAGGGGTTATGGGTGGGGTATATGGGTGGGGCTCTTAAAAGGGGGTTAATTTGTGCACTTTCAGAGTTTTATGGCAGTATTGTTGTCTTTTATTTCCTTCACTTAATCTTACAGAATTTGCAAAAATTTGTGTCTATAGTAATGTAAATTTAGAATTTAGTACCGTATCTATCAAAACCTACAAAATGCAGCAGAAATTTTAGTAAATCAAAACTCATCTGTAATAACACTTGTAAGTGCATTTCTGCAGGATTCCTGCACACTCAAGACCTGGTGTTGACTAAACAAGCCATACTTTCAGCACCCCTGGGAGTTCTCTGCTGTGGTTTTTAACTAAGACCCTTTTGACTGATGGCAAAGAGGGGACCTTCATTTGTATTTCTAACCTGTTTAGGTCTTCAGAGCATTCAATGGGGTCTATGTACTTGATAATAAAAAAAGGATGGAGACCTTTCAACTCAGGTATTTTAGTGTGATCATTAACCTTAACCCTATGAATCTTACTCTCAAATTTACAGAAATCTAGTTCATTTTAGTGTCTAGGTTAGGATGGTTCTGGGAACTGGACAACAAAACTTCATTCCTAGAACTGACCACAAGTTCAAAAATATTTTTTTGGAAGAATATTTTTTAGGCCAAAGAAATCTGCTAAACCCTGCATTGATTTATCACCACCTTTTGGTGAACCTGTTAAATCTTTGTGCATTAGTGGTTTATTTATATTTCCTCAACTGTTAAAATCTTTTCTCACACATGCTTTTTAAATTCATGGCACATACAATTCCCCCTCCCCTTTTCTCTCTCTCTCTCTCTCTTTCATTTTGAAAACTTGTGGTCTGTAATTTAATCTGGTTTAATTTAATTGCAATTTTTTTATTATAAAATACATGGGGTTCCAAAAAATGAAAAAAGTAAAAGCAAAGAAATGAGAATTTATTGATATGCATTCATTGCAGTGAGGAATATAAAATAATTGAAATAAAGCGGTTTTTAAATGATAGAAATTGGATAGAAATTATTGTCTTGTCTTTGTGGCAACCCATAATTAAATGTATTATTGCTGATAATGCTTTTGTTGCCTTGATTAGCTGTTTTATCATTGGGTGGGGTTGATATGAGGCACTTTCTGTTGGGTCTGGTGAATAAAAAGGTCTTGTCCTTCCTTTTCTCTGCATTGACATGTTTAATAGCAAGTGTTATCTTATGGAAATCAAAAACTGTGTCCAGATTACATTCCATTTCATAGGTCAAAGTATGTCATCAAACCCTTTTGCTTTTGATATTGCTACTGATTAGGAAAACAAGATTTGAATTTTTTTGGGTTTTAAGGTGGGAAAAAATGGATTGCATAGAAACTGGTCTTGGCCTTTTTTTTTTTTTTTTTTTTTTTTAATATTTAATTGACTATTAAGTGACAATGAGGATGGGGAGCAAATCATCAGTTTCTTTTCACCTAGAGGTGAGGAAATGCATTGCTATGCTTTTAGTGATAGGATAATTAGGTTTATAATATACAACAGCTAGAAAATTCCAGTTCCCATAGGAAATTTTTGTTATGTTTTTCTGCATATTTTTTCTTCCCATTTGTTTGAAAATAATATTATCTTATAGTAACTTCTAATAAATTTAGTATGTGCTTTTTAATATTTTGCCGCCTTTAGAAAGCCGTGATTTGGTCACAGAAAAAAATTGAAGTTTTGAGTGTTAATCATAACGCTGAACTCAGATATCAGATTACCATATTCAAATTTTGAATAACGGGTTCTCATTACTTGAAATGCTCATTTCTTGTAAAAGTCGGCAAATTTTGGCCGCAGTTTAGTACGGTAAATGGATAGTTTTGTCGGATGGTGTTTCTGATAGAAAAACAATTTGAAATGTCTGGCGTACACTTTACAGCACTAAATTTACATTTACAAACACTAAATCTTTGTATATGACTGTAGCCTACATAAATATTGCACCATCTACAGCTCAAGATTCCTTATGGTTTCTCTCTTCTCTTAATTAGTAAAAAAATATTTAATTATAATGTAAAATTATTACATATCTGCACGATAAGCAATACTGAGAAGGAAGTATTTGTTTTGAATTGTGAAAATAGAGATAATTTTGAAAAAATACAATTATCAATGAGGAAGTTGTTTTGCAATTAATTACATACTGCATATAAATCTCTCATATTATTTATTGTGCAAAATGATATAAGGTGCAAATGTGCTATATGCTATGGTAGTTAAGGTAAAAGTAAACAAAAATATCAAATCAACCGTCTATTTTTAAAAACTGATAAATCTGCAACGCTTTTCTTATCCTTTATCTTTTGTTCAATAGGTGGCCATGACATATTGCTAATACACAAGTTGGACCAAACTGATGCATCTGAATTAAGATGACCTTCTCTGACCCTTCGTGGACCATTCATCAAGTCATCTGTATATTCTTGTTCCTGAGTGGAATTTTCTTAACATCTGCAAATGGAGACAGCGAGCAAGGTTATGATTTTAGGCTCATTTCATACGAAGGTAAAGAAAAAATATATCTTATAAAGAGCATGAAAAATAGATTTATGGATTGCAGGTAGAATATAAACCTAGAAAAAAATTTGCAGATTGTTTGAAGCAAGTTATGCAGGAATTTGTACAATTTTTCTGCAGAATTTGCTGAACTTCTGCAGAAATTAAAAAAAAATAAGCAAAGTCTGTGCAAAGCTTGTGCAGTCATATTTCTGTGCATTTTATATTTTATGCAAGATGAGCACTATCAAAAAAAAAAAAAATTGTTTTGCTGAATTTTTCAACTTGGAAACGAAACCCAGAATCGGTTATACCTATTTTTAATTATAGTTCAAAGATTATATCAACACACCTGTTGTGTATCATGTTCATATGGTTCACAGTCCGTGTTTCATTGGTAATCTGGACTAATAACTTTGACATTCTACCTTTGCAATCTGAGCTTTGATTCATGTTACAATGATAAAATGGAGGAACAAAATACTTCTCAGTGCATTATTATTCAGTGGGTAAAATTTTTACAATAAATAACATAAAATTAAAAGTTCACATAAATGCATTTCTAAATCAAATCTTATGGATCATTTATGCATTAGGAAATAACTCTTATAACAGCAATTGCCCTAGAGTATTGACAAATATAGACTGAAATTTACGTGTTCAACTGCTAGCCATCAACTGTAACAAATTTGCCTAGTACTAATGCAATATAGTGTCCACTTAATCTATAATCAATCTGTCAAAAATATTTTATTCTAGTAATTTTACAGAATATTCTGCAAATCTCGAACCAGACAGGTTTTTCGGAGCATTTAGTGACCCGAAGCATTTTTCTATGTATTTGACACGACTCGAGTAAATCAAACATTTCATAGCTCTAATTTAAATGAAAATGTTGTCACCGAAACACAAATTTCAGTCACCTTTATAAATCACAGTGACACGAGCAATTCTTTACGCACACTGAGAAGACGAGAAATTTTTATTTCTTTTCCCTTTTAGGATAAAAAATTCGTAATTATACAGTCAAGTTAGAGGGAGGAAAACAAAGCCCCTTAGCAATTAGAAGTATTCTCATGAGAAGTTGTCTCTCAAACTCATACTTTATTCGTCTCACGAACAAGTTTGGTCTGCTGATCCAGTAATTATTTATTGATACAATAATCAGGGTCTTGTCCATGCCTTTTCTTTTCTCTTTCATTATTTCACTTACATAGAAAGTAGAAAGTCGCAAGTTATTGACCTAGTACTATCATTTGACCATGAGAATTATTACAGGGTAGGCAAGCGAGCGAAATGAGTTTTTGATTCAAATGAAATTCAAATTAGTATTCACTTAAATAGGGAATTGCATAAGGTCCTTTGGTCAAGATGCTAAGTTTATTGAAATTGCTTAATTTATTACCTTTCTTTTATCTTTTTAAAGGTTAATTTTCTAATGATCAAGTCAGAGTAGTAATAAAAAGACCGTTGATTCGACGCTCGTGAGACATCAAAAAGCGCATTTACATTTGAGAAAGTCAAATAAATGAATGTTGATTTGAAGATTCACGTTGCAAAAGAAAAAAATCAATGATGTTCGAACCTGATTTTGCTGCTTGGATTACTAATGGATTACTTCTCATCAGCATTCATTTGGGCACCTCACTGCTTGTTGACAGCTTGTAAAATTCAATTTGTCAACTTTCAGTTACTTAAAATGTAGTAAACATGTGACAAGTATTTTTACGACTTTGATTTCACTGCCTGCCAATGAAATTAAAGTGGGAAAAATCCTTCAAGTACAATAGAAAAGATTTATGAATGAGATCATTAGTTAAGCAAAACACACACATGCACATTTCTAGTTTCTATAATTATTAATTATTAAGCTAACATTTCCATTCATATTGGGCGTCACCAGAACAAGACAGAGGAGTTTATTTACATCTACAAGTGAGTTGACCCGTTTTACAGACTGCACTGTCTACATTCTTGTACAACAATTTTTTTTTTTTTTTTAATATCTCTTCATCGAAACAGTTCCATTGACCTTTTGCAAGAAAAACCATCTGTTACATTTTTTCCGTTTTTTATTATAATTACAAAATTACCTGATGAAATCAGTTGGAAATCTTGAAAGGGGCAAACAAAATTAATTATCTGCAATGATTTTGCACTTTGTTCCTAGAAACAATGCATTGTAAAAAGGCTAAAAGTCGTTCAAGTTGAAATTGTTCTATTTTGCAGAGTTATCGCCCACAATCCAAAGGTTCACAAAATCAGGTGTTACATCATATTCGCAGTTATTATTTGACCCTGCAAGGTATCAGTTAGTTGTAGGAGCAAGGTAAGAATATTTTAAACTGGTTATTTACTGGGTTATGAACTGTGTTTATACCTAATTATCATCATTGCTTTCCGTAGGGATTACTTGTTTCGCCTTAGCCTTGAAGGCTTGCAGACACTGGAAGAATCCTATTGGGCTCCGCCTGAAAATACTATACAACTTTGCAAAGCAAAGGGACAGTCGGCAATTGACTGTCATAACTACGTTAAAATTCTGCTAGAAAAAAATGGAAAGGTTTTTGCATGTGGCACTAATGCATTTGCTCCAATTTGTTCCTGGAGAATCGTAAGTGTACATCTGGTGATTCAGTGAATGATTTAAATTAAATTTGAATTTTCTTGAAGATTGACGATTTGTCTTCGGTTTCCAATGAGATGAATGGCATAGGTATGTGTCCATACAGTCCTCATCAAAATGTTACTGCTATGATCGCTTCGTCCGGAGATTACTTCGTTGGAACTGCAGTTGATTTCTCTGCCAGAGATTCAGCCATATATAAATTTACAGGCAAAACGCCCGGTCTGCGAACAGTACAATACAACCACAAGTGGTTAAGTGGTGAGTTCATCTTAAATATAGACTTGAAGATCTGTTAAATGTATTTTAAATGCATTATTTTTGCAATAAAAGTGGAATAATAGCAGGTGATCATCTTAAATGATTAAATGTTTGTTTTCTGTTGCATTTACTTAGTTGTAATTAATTCTGTTTTGAATTTTGCGATTTAGAGCCGAATTTTATTGCTTCGTACGACATCAACAATTTTACGTACGTCTTCTTCAGAGAAACAGCCGTAGAGTACATTAATTGTGGAAAGGTTAGTTATTGTGGAATTTGGGTTTAAATTTATGCAAATAGTAATAATTGTTCTAATTTTTCAGGCTGTATATTCGCGAGTGGCGCGGATATGTCAAAACGATGCTGGTGGTCAATTACTATTGAAAGACAATTGGACGACATTTTTGAAAGCTCGTCTTAATTGTTCAATACCGGGAGAATATCCATTTTATTATAACGAACTGCAAAGTGTGTTTTATCTGGAACAGGAAAATGTGATCTACGCCACTTTCACTACCCCTGTGTACGTTATTTCTTAAGTATTTTATTTACTGCCGTAACTATAAATTTAATTTTGGGCAACTCTGTTTTATAACCCTTCATCTCATGAAATCTGTTCTTTCCACTTAAAGTGAATTATTAAGTTATTTTCTATTTCTTCTGTAATCAGCTTGGAAAACTTATTTTTTTGCACAATAATTTATTCTAAATGATGCATTCAAGTGTTTTGCATCATTTTACAATTTTCATGGCTTGCAATTTAACACCTCAAAGGTTTCATTATACAGATAATTCTGTGTAAAGGAGCCATAAAGTGACGGTGCGAGTGCAATCATTGCCCATATACCTTTATCTACGTTTGTTCTAATTTTAACTTTGGGCAAAAGAGGATTAACGTAATGCAGTAGCGATGTAGAAAGCGTTTTATATGGTATTGTAAAGTAGGGCAAAAAGAGATTAATGTTATACCAGAAATAATTTTTTTTTTTTAAATTATAATCTTATTTTAGTTTTATTTATATTTTGTAATATATAGAAATAGCATTTTGGGAACAGCAGTCTGTGCCTTTAATCTATCAGCAATAGAGCGCACCTTCCAAGCTCCTTTTAAGTATCAAAGTAATCCAGGATCAGCTTGGGAAAGAAATGTTGGATCAACAGCAGCTAAACGACATTTTAATGTAATAGCATTAGTTATTTAGAAGTTTTATGATTTTGGTTAATGATGTTTAATTTTGTAGTGCGAAACTCCAGGTAATTCCTGGCATGTGGATTCTGAAAGATATCAGTTGATGGATGAAGCAGTACCATCTACCTTACACAGACCATTAGTAACAGCGGAATTGGAAAGGTAACATTGCATGTTATGATGATGTTTATGATCAAGTTGTGTTCAGACCGAATTGGTTTCAATACTTTCAATTTCAATTAAAAATTAATTCGATCTGAAACAAGTTTTAAAAATGTGGTTACAAGCAATCAGAATTGTAAACATAAGTCTTTTTAAGTTTAGAAATCTAAACGAAAGGCTTTTTTTTTTTCTTTAACCACACTTTTTGAACTTTTAAATAGTTTCGAGTAGTTCGATTCAGGAAAGCAGATTCACAGTTTTGTGGATCCGTTTTCTTTCAATCCGTTCTGATCTGAAAGTCAAATTAGAATGGATTTTGTCGAGCTCGAGTACAGTATAATTGCATGTGGTGTAAGATGCAAGATGCAATGTTTGAGAAAGTTTGTTTTACAGATTCAGCCACATCGTAGTTGACGTAGTACCAACAAAACATCACGAGGCAGTTCACGTAATTTTTCTAGCCACCATGGAAGGCACCATTAAAAAATACACCGTTTTACCCCGAACCCACGAAACATGCTTATTGGAAGTTTTAACCTTACATTCGGCCAATCAAACTCGACCGATTCGTGTTCTACGGATACTTAAAGACACAGTCAGACATTTTTACTAACATTCTACATTTGAAATTGCATTCATTTTTATTAAATTTTATTTTATTTTATTTCATTTTTATAATAAAGAATTCTCTGTATGTTGGAACTGATGATTCAGTCATGAGAATATCAGTCGAACGGTGTAGTCGATTCACGAGCAGAAGGTAATAAACGATCAGTTTTTAATTATACGACGTTTAAAAATGACGACTTGTTATTTTAGGTCTTGTTTAAATTCGATGGATCCCTACTGTGGATGGAACAGCCAGCTTCAAGTATGCGCCAAGGCGCCACAGAAGAATCCATTGAGTGCATTCTGGCAACAAGTTTATCCCTCATGTCCAATATTAACCGAACCTGGTAAGACTTTTCAAATTACAATATTTAATCTGCTTGGACGTGCTTTAACAGTACTAAAGTTAGTGCAATTTGCGTAACTGCCCAGCTGTTGTGGTTAGAAAACTTATTAATAGCTTTATTCATGCTTGCAAGGGATTTTGACTAGACCTGCAGTAGACTGGAATAAGAGTGATAAGATAAACAATTAAAGGTGATGGTAAGAAAGCAAACACAAAAAGTCATGCATTTACCATATATTTTGAACCTAACATACACGTATGGGTTAAATCAGATGAGGGATTAGATAGCATTATCATTTTCATTATCATACCAGCAATCAGGTTTAACTTGTACAAACACATTACAAAAAATATACAGCTCTTATTTTTCACGATTCCGTTAAAATCGGTTCGATAACACAGTATTTCAACGATAACTAAAACAAACCTCGCTTTCTGTTACATTAATCCTGATTTACAAATTCAAACTCCAATACTGGTACCACTAATAGTCGACATTCTTTCATGGTTAAGTATACATGACTTTGTTTCGTTCGTGCACAGTTGATGGAGGTTGGGGCAAATGGTCAGAATGGTTTGAGTGCTCTCATATTGGCGATGCGTCGTCCGGCGGAAGATGTACGTGCCAAACCCGTAAATGCAACTCTACCGCCCCGGCAAACGGAGGACATCCGTGCGAAGGCGCTGATCTTCGAGTGGCCAATTGCTCGCGCAACGGCCAGTGGACAGAGTGGTCGGCCTGGTCGGCGTGTTCCCAAACGTGCGGCCTCGCGGTAAAAATGAGAAGACGCACGTGCGGCAACCCAAAACCCGCACATGGAGGCAGAACATGCGTCGGATCAGACCGAGACGAAATCTATTGCACTTCAAACCCTCCTTGCCCAGGTGAGATCTTTGAACTCATAAATTACCCACAAGATTTTCATTGTATTCTTCCCTGACCCCCATCCCCTGTGGTCATATCATATCATATCAGTGTCGACCGTTGGCGCTGTCGACGGACGGTGGTCGGAGTGGAGCACTTGGGACGAATGCAGCGTGCCTTGCGGAGGCGGTTACCACATGCGCCGAAGACGGTGCAACAATCCGGCGCCGCAGAACGGCGGCAGCGACTGTTCGGGATGCAACGTCGAATACAGAAGTTGCAATCCGCAGATTTGCAACGAAGCTCGAAAGTCGACCACGTGGACGCCGTGGCTGAAGGGAAACATAAGCCGCGAAGGCTACTACGAAATGCGCTTCCGATTTTCGTGCAAGGCCAACGTGCCGGACTCCAAGTTTATTCGCGTCGGACACATGAAGAAAGAAGAGAGGTTTTGTCTGGAAGATGGTCAGAACTGTGTTGGCAGAGGTGAGATGCTGCGAAGACAATTAACAGTCTTTTACTACCAAATGTTCCCAGTCCCTAACAATAACACTTTTTCTCGATATAACCGTTTTGAGCGATGTAAACTAAGACTCACCTCTCCTTCGTAGAGTTTTACAGCAATGATGGAGAGTGGTCTTCGTGGTCGGCGTGGACGAAATGTTCTGCTCCATGTGGTGGTGGATTTCAAATCCGTGACCGTTCTTGTAATAACCCCCATCCTACTGGAAACGGGCTGGATTGTGTTGGGGAAAAGAGAATGAAAAAAGTGTGCAATACTCACTTTTGCAACAGTAAGTTACCGTACCTTATATTTTCGAACTTAAGCGAGGTAACCTTTAAGCTGGGTTGTTAAACTTTTGTCAATTATGAACATAACACTATTCTTATTCTTACAAAATACTTCTCATATCTCTACTCGTAGTTTACAGTACAGAACTAAAACATATTAATCTTTCTTAGGTATCTAGAATGTTGGTTGCAGTAGGAATGAAAATAGGAAGGACTTGATATTATTACATAATTATTTGCACTTTATTTATGCTGAAAGTTTGAATTTCAGTTTTCAGTCATTACAATGCTTTATTAATTTTTTTTTCTTTTATTTTCTTTTATTTTTTTTTTTTCGAGAATGTTTTTCCATTCTAATTTACATAATAAAAATAACTTTTTTTTTGACATTCTTAACTCTAGATTTAGAAGATCCAGATAACAATTGGTCACTTTGGACTCCATGCACTGATGGTCTCCAACACAGAGAGCGCAACTGTCCAATAACTAATATTGGCTCTAATAAATGCCAAGAAGCTACCAAAGAAACTCGACCATGTGAAGATATGGATAACGGTATTAATTACTTTTATTATATTTTTATAAATTTTACAGTTATTTATTTAATTCTTGATGCTTTCAGAAATAATGAGATCAGCAAGCACTAGTGGTCACACATCCGGTATTAAGACGGAACATTTAGTCGCCGGGTGCATTGTGTGCTTCCTGTTGGGAACTTTAGTGTCAGGTGTTGGTTGTTACTACTATCTGGTGAGGCTGAAGAGAAATAGAAGGATATTGGGAAACAGATTTTTCTCCAATTCTTCAGCACCACCAAATGTGTATGTGCCACCTAAGGATTGCCTTAGCAAGAATTACAGTACAAATTCATTGTCTAGAAGCAAACGAACTCCATTAATGCGTGAAAATTCAATCAAAAACAATGGACACAAAGTGAATTTGAATGCAGATGGTTTTGACTGATTAAAAGTGCACGTTACTTGACAATTGTTAATTAAGTTAAGTGAAAAGCTGGAACTTCAGCTTTGTGGACATCTGTTAGAGGAATTTTTCACTGAAGCAGTGAAATGTGGAAGTTATCAGTTTTTTGATAGACAATAACGTAAGGTTGCAACAGGTTTTTTTATGTATATGTTTGTGCGAAGTGATTGCCATAACTAATTTAATTTTTTCCTTCGATGAAATTAACAACAGGGATCAAATGAAGAAGAACTATTGTCTACATTTATTTTGTATAAAAATGAAATTTGTCCATTTAAGATGTTTTTTTTTTTTATACTCCATTTTATTTGTTGATAAATATTGTTAGAGATTACTTTTACTTTTATATACATAAAAAAAATAAGAAAAAGTATGTACAATTTATTTGTACAAAATGTTTTGATTTGCCAAATTAATTTTTAACGCATGCATTTAGAGAAAAGTCAACTACGAGATGTGTCATAAAATGGACCAGTATTATTACTTTTTTACATGTAATCTGTTTGCTGTATATTTTTCAAATGACAAATAACAATTAAGCCATTTTTTTAAATAGGTTATTTTTGATTCTTTTTAGCTCGCGTGCATTTTGCTAGACATTTAATCAAAAATTAAGGGGGTCGATTATTAAAAAGCGAATCTTGTTGCTGCTGCGATGTATTACGGACAAATAGGTAAGTTTGGTTAAGGAATAAACTTGGCCATTTTTTTTTTTTTTTTTTTTGCAAAACATTTTAATAACTGATGCTTTACTGTTGAGCATTTGTACTTTAAATAAGACTATGAAAGATCAATAATAAAATAACTACTGACACAAATAGTTTTTATAGATTGTGATGTGATAGAAATATAAAAAAAAAACATTTTTAGATTAGCTACATTGAATCAATACGTACTTAATTCAGACCATGCACAGTGGATATAAATAATTGACGCTAATAGCCATTGTTCACTTTTTTACATCTACTATAATTTAATTGTCACGAGACTGATTAGTAATGGTTAACTATTCATCCAGTTTATTGACATACTGCAGTTGCGTATCATAGAAAACAAGTCTTACATAGTGGAGTGATTGAGTTCCATTAATTTTAAAACTTTTTTAAATATTTGTTCAACTCACTATTCAATCTTTTATGGTTGATAGTTGTTTTGGTGAGCGCTTAAAACACTTTTTTTTTGCGATATTTTGTGGCCTTTCTATTTAATATACCGTAGTTAATACCGTACTCAAATTACAGCGTACGTAAGGTGAAGGTTATTTATATTTAATTAACGTTTGCGCACAACCACTCTAAGCATCTATGTAATAAATTAATGCACGACAGTACTGTCAACGTCTATACATTACCTTTATGGTATATATAAATAACAAATTTGACATCGGTTTTTTTGTAATCTAATTTCAAATTTTATTATCTCGTCTTAATGACTCGTTGTCAAGGAGCTAATAATAATAGCAGGACATAAAACTCTAATTCCATTTTCCCAATGCACCGATACGTACATCAAGCCCATATTGTGCGTCCTTATAGAATGTCAATAAGTACTGATGTTGTCAAGAAAAAGAGAGCCACAAATGAAAAACAGACCCCACAAAACGAATTCCTTGGTATACACAAGTTTTTTGATAATTCCTACAGTCCATTATCCAAATTTGTGTGGTTGGTAGTCACCATTTGCTGCTTTGCTGCTTGTACGTACCATGTCTCTTTGCGCGTGGAAACTTACCTGGAAGGTTCAGTGACTTACGACGTGTCTTATAGACCGCAAACCACATTTCAATTTCCAACGATCAATTACTGCAGTCCAACCATGATGATATTGTTGAACGAAAACAGTGGCGATACTGTTGACTTTATTAAAGCATGGACCGAGTACAGCGTAAACATTGATCATTTGTTTATCCAGCTTATGGTAATGATAATTATGCAAAAGAAACATTTTTTTCTCATGTTGCTTACTTCTTAGTGCACATCTGGCAATTTTTGTATTCAGGGCGTTAGAGACCACATGAAGACCTCATATGTTGATACGGTATTCGGTCGTTGTGCGAAACTAACATTGAGTAATGCGTTGCGTATTGAGAATTTAACAACAAAATTATTAAGAAAGTTGTTTAATATTTTAGAAAATGAAATGACTTATCGAGGGCCATATACTTTGATTAATATCATCTGGATTGTAGAGAATCTTAAGGGTTTTCAAATATTCGTAAGTATTAATACTGTTTTAAGATACAATGTGAAGTGAAAGATAAGATAAGAAAAATGAAGTCAGTAGCAACAATTAGAATATTTAAATATAAATTATTTATCAATTTTATTTTTTTTAGTTTTTCATACACGACGACGTTTTCAATCACACATTTGATGGCATGCTATTCTCAGAACAGGCGTTAATGAGGAGCACATCTACATTTCGGATTAATGCGAAAGAGGTGAAGGAATTGTTTGTTAATCGAAGAAGGATTAGGAAAAAAGTTAAATTCACATCTTTGTTATTTCAGTTAATTAACTTAAATTCCTCCAAAAATCCTTGCGTAACTACCGAAGATTACCAATTTTGCATCGATTCTTGCATTGAGAAAGCATTACTGAAAAATCTTCGCTGCAGGTATGTAGCAGAGAAATTTGCAAGTATAGTGTTGCTGATCTTGGAAAATGAAACATTTGCTTCTTATCAGTTTTCCAATTATTAATTCTACCCAATTGAAGCAGTGTACCAAACTTGATGAGTTGTATCACGATTTTGAAAATGTTTTAATGCCCATTTTATTCAATACGTCAAATTACATCAAAGACTGCCAATGTAAACGTAAATGTAACGAGATGAAATACACGTTACAGAAGGATGACGAGCGGCGTTATAGAGGCAAGAATCACACTGAGTTGATATTAATTTATGCTGACGAGACACACCAAACAATAAAAGAACGGGAAGTGTTTACAACTTCATCTTTGTTCAGTGAAATTGGTGGAACCGTTGGTCTGTATCTTGGTATAAGCTTATTTGGAATAGTCGATTATATCGAATATTTAATTCGGAGTTCGCTTTAAACCATCAATCGCTTTTCCACACATTTACAATAGTATTACCAGAAGTTTATAAATCATGGACTTCTTGTATCTTCCTGTATTTTGCTGTAAATCTATAAAAACTGTTAAATCATTTCATTAAAAAAAATAATCCTAATATGTTAAATTAGCATGGTTCTAGAACATGCAAAGTCTCTTGCATAAAACCGATTGTGGCTTATGATCCCGCAAAGACTTTAAGGGACCATAAGCAACAATCTGTTTTATTTTTATAACTTATAAATTTTATTGTTAAACATATGTTATAATATACGTTATATGTCAATTTGCCGCAAAGCCTAACCTTTATTTACTTTTGTATTAATGTAAACTTTAATAAACAGTATTTTAGCTCATGAAAGTACCGTATATAGAAAACTATAATTGAAGACAAGATGAATAACTAAGTTATGAATACCGGTAATACATTATTTTAAGAAAGAGTAGTTGCTATTGCACACCAAAGAGATTTTCGTTTTCTAGAGTGGAAAATGGGTTGACGTTTCGACCACTGGGTGTGTGTGGTCTTTTTTTTGAACATAGAAATACCGAGAATTACAGTAAGGGCTTAAATAGAAATGAAGAAAACGTTTTTAAGTACTTGTATGTTAAGTTAAGATTGATAACATATTAATAACGTTTGTGGTAATTGGATCCTATTATTCTATTGGAATTAATTTACCTAGTTTAAATCCAGTTGTCTTACAATCAATATCCGTAACCATGTACATCGTAATTACGTTTTACACACTACAATGCCAACAGTCAACATTCGCTTCAAAGCACATACACAATTAATTATTTTGACGTTAATTTCCTGACAAATGTAATTACCGGTATAGAGTTTATTTTTGCATGCAATCGATAAACGCTCGTTTCTGTAATAAACTTTTCGGTAATACAACACTTTTGACATCAATTTGCTCCAGTTTAATTTTTTAATTATTTACCATATCTCATTTTAATAGCTCGTTGGCATGGAACTGATGGTAATGACAAAACGTTGTTTCTGTTTTTATTTCCATAATGTACCGATACAAACATCATGCTCATTTTGCACGTTCTCGACAAATACCAATTAATGTTCGTGTTGTTAAGAAAAGAAAAGCCACAAACGGAAAACGAGTGCCACAAACAGAATTTCTTGGAATACACAAATTTTTTGATAGCTCCTACAGTCTAATATCTAAACTTTTATGGTTATTAATAACATTATGTTGCTTCGTTAGCTGTATGTATCACGTCTCCCTGCGAGTAGAAAATTATCTCGAAGGCTCAGTGACCTACGATGTCACCTATAAACAGCAGACCATTTTTGAATTTCCGACGGTCACATACTGCAATCCAATTCTATTATTATTGTTTAATGAAGCTCACAAAGACGCCATTAACTTTACAAAACTGTGGACTGAGCGTAGTGTAAACATTATCCATTTGTACGCAGAGCTAATGGTACGTACAGTATACACATTTTGTGCACTAGATGAGCGACTACCGTACCGGTACCGGTACCGGTAATTTATTTTTTGCATGCATTTTGCTTTTCAGTGTACGTCTGGCAATTTCTGTATTGAGGCAGTTACAAATATTATGAATGCTTCGTATGTTGATACCGTATTTGGACGTTGTGTGAAGCTTAAAATGAGTAAGATAATTCGCATTAATAACATAATTTTATGTGTTGCTTTAAACGTGTTTAAAACTCTCGTCGTATTTCAGAGAATAAAATGGTTTTTCGAGGGCCATACACTTCGATCGGTCTGGTGTGGACCATGCCAAACATTTACAACGGTTTGGAATTGTTTGTAAGTACCAGTACAATCTGTATGTAAACGGAAACAGAACAAGCATCAAATGATTGACTTTAAAGAGTCCAGTATGGTTATAGTTATACTTGTAGTTTGAAAATTTGTTTTATTTTAAGTTTTTTATTCATGATGACGTTTTCAATCACACGTACGATGGTTTACTAATTTCTGAAAAGGCTATGATAGGCAGCATTTCTATATTTCGAATAAATGCAAAAGAGGTACTGGTACCCTATACTCTTAACGATATTATTGCTGTAAAATCGAATTTAAGATCGAAATTCATTTTTATTTAGTTGGTTAATTTAAATTCTTCTTCTAATCCCTGCGTCACTGCGGAAGAATTTCATCACTGCATCCACAATTGCATTGAGAAAGAATTAGTAAAGAAGCTGCAATGCAAGTAAGCTATCAGTGCAAATTGTTTATGAAGTTAGAAATAATAAAATGATATTACGTTTGTATTTTGTTGTCAGTTTTCCAATTATCAAATCTGCACAGCTCAAACACTGTACCAAAGTTGAAGAATTGGCGCACGACTTTTACCATGTCTTGTTTCCTGTCATTTTTAATATGTCATATCATATTAGTAGATGCCAATGCAAACGTAAATGCAGAGAGATTAAATACACTTTGCAAAAAGATGACGAGAGACGACATCACGAAAGTGTACATCAAACAAACCTGGTGCTGATTTATGCGGACGAAACACATCAAACAATAATCGAAAGAGAAATGTTTACAGCTTCATTTTTGTTTAGTGAAATTGGAGGAACAGTTGGTCTTTATCTTGGCATAAGCCTATTTGCAATTATCGATTTTATCGAATCTTTAATCCGGAGTTCTCTTTGAAAGGTCTCATATTTACCACAACATTACTGTTATAAGAATGCATCTAATATTTTATAGGCCTATTGATTTTAATTTATACATTGTATAGAACCGGTAAATGGGGACTTCCGGTTTTTCTATTCACAATTTATTAAACGATTAAAACTAACATGTACCGTAACATAAGCACCTGAAAATCGTAAATAACCTGTTAATTTCGGGGTAAAACTGTGAGTCACTTGCTTCAATAATACCACTGTATCATTAATACTCAACAAATGTAAAAATTATTTTTTTACACACTTTTAAAAATGCAGACGTCTTATTTTTATGTAAAAATTAATATTTTATTGCATTTAAATAAACTTTGCAGTTGGTGCAAAAATGTCTGTTCAGTTTATCAAGTTTGTCACATAAATAAAGTTCTATCATTTTAAGTTACAAACAAATATCTTATTTCTGTTTCATAAAAGAATCAATACATTACATTACCGTACATTAAAATGTATATTCGGCATTGTATTGATTAAGATATAAAAATGTTTCACTTGTCAGTTTGTATAGGGCGAAATGAACGATGGGAAATAATAAACGATGACGGATTACTGCCATCATCAAGCATTGTTTAATTCATTACTTCCCATCTCTTAGCCTAATTGAAAATGTTAGCAAAAATATTCTTCTGCATGTGTTTAATGGGTTTTGGAGACTGTGATACGAATGAAGGTATTTTTTTTACTCATTTCATTTTGTATTAGCCTTCTTTAACTCGCAATGTGGAATTTATTTCAGACACTGAAATTCAAATTTGCTTTCCAACTGACGGTGTATACAAGGACTATTTCCCGCCAGAATTATCTTTTGGTAGTCATAATTTTGAATACGAGGAAATTTATTCGGTGTCGAATAATCAAAGAATAAGTAGACCTATAATTGCATATTTATGCAACGGGAAGGACGCTCCAATTAACGAGAACTACGCAAAGTTAAATTTTCATTACTTTACAATAACATCAGAAGCATTTTGTAAGTAAATTTGCAATTTTCACAAAAACTTTTTAATTGCTTAACTTCTAGATCCACAGGACACTACAGGAAATGAGTGCCTTTCCACTTTGCCTACTTTAAATATTCGCTTTTGCCAATATGGAGCAAATGGTTACGAGTTAAGTAATCCAAGAAGGTTTTACAGGAACTATTTTAAGTAATGATTTCCATTTGGGAAAATGTTAGTGTGTAAAATTTATTTATTTCTCTTTTAGTGAAAGTTGTTCCCCAGTGAAATATACTTCAAATAACCTTGAATTACCTCATCCAATACCAGTTCATGGTGTATGGTTGATAGCTCAGGGGCTAAGTCATAGCATTACAAATATAGGAGTTACTAATAAACGAACTTGCTTATATCGAACAATTAAGTTTACAGTTTTAGCAAATAAGAGGGATATTTTCATAAACACAAACCCAATTAAGATATATTTGAGTAAGACACCGTTTTCATACCTTGGACAAATTTTATTTTATTTGTTGTATAGGAATTACCGAACTGCAATGGATTGAACCTGCGAATCAATATTTCCAAGTATTAGCAAACCACCCATTCAACATCGCATTGCAAATTGTAGACCAGAATAAAGAAAGAATTGACAATGGTTTGGATTCGTCATTGGTAGTGGAAGTAACCATTCGATACCAAGCGAAAATATTTACCAGCAACACTAAAGTGGAGGATTTTATTTACACTACTGAAGTAGTCTTGGCAGGAGACGAAGTATTTACTTCGAAACGAAATTACGATTACGTGCTTCACAAGCGGGCCGATAAAGGACTCGTGACTTTCACTGATGTAACGATTCGAGATATGTACGCAAAACAAACTTTGTATTTGAATGCAACTTTGCTGGTTCCTCGGTCGGGAGAGAGACAACCTCGAGATTATAAGGATTTAGACGATTCGTGCATTATGCCAGTTCAAAACAAAGCATCTTTTACTGCTAGTCAATTTTGTGATTATTTAGGTTATGAT
Source organism: Geophilus truncorum (assembly GCA_034695745.1). NCBI lineage: Eukaryota > Metazoa > Arthropoda > Chilopoda > Geophilomorpha > Geophilidae > Geophilus > Geophilus truncorum. The sequence continues at coordinate 8,092 of JAQFZP010000659.1, read as the reverse complement.
TGTGCAAGCCAATACATCGACGTGTATGAAAACAAATTGTACACTTTCTTCAGTCTGTGTGATGCTCAAATCGGATTGCAATCGATAAAATTCATTCCATTGCAGATACTAGGTATTACTGAAACTTGTCACAAATTCGTTACGTGCGTGCTTTATCTGCAAATCTCTCGCTTTTGCTCTTTATTGCGGAAAATAATTGTCTGTTGGATTTAATAAAGCAAATTTAAAAAAAAAAAAAATACATTCTATAGAGATAGAAATTTGTCAGTTAAAATTTGCATCAAATACGGTATTCAACAGGAAGTTCAGTTTTTGGTCCGTCTAAAGAGAAGATAAGAAAGCAAATAATGTACCGAATTTTTTTACTGGTTCCAAATCAATTTGAATTTTGTTTTAAATTTCTTTGCAGAACAAACAGCTTTTCGACTAGACTTTGTCGAGTTATACAGATATGACGTAAACGATGTCATTTATTCAACCGCCTACTTTCAAATACCAGGTCTTTGGGTAAAAGTAATGGATGCTGACAATAGGCGAATCTATTCTGGAATCGATTCAGAATTGGTAAGTATTGTAGTGATTGAATTAAGATTTGGGCTTTTGTGGTGGTTGAATTTTAGTAAGTTTGGGTTTACCGTGATGAAATAGGGGTAGTTTTTCTCTTGCATTTGATCGTTATCGATGTTTTCGCTCGAGGGTTTGGTCAAGACGTTTCGGGATGGTGAGGGTTGCTTGATTCCTTCTTGTCTTGTCTCGTCTCCTTTGTGGCCAATGTCGGAGTGGGGAGAGTGGCTCAGGTGATTCTTTCTCTTTCTGTCTCTGGAGCCCGAATGTCTCTCAACTTAAGTCACACCACTTTCCTCCTTGTCACTTCCTGGTGTTGGAGCTTTCTCCAGAGGGGGGTCGAGGTCACGTGCAGCCCCTGGATGCCTCCCGCCAAGGGCAGTTTGCGGGGGTGCCCCTTCCTCTTTGGCCTTCGACTTGGGCATCCCCAAGTGGTAACGGTTAAGAGGGGTGGCGCCATGCCACAGTATCAAACGGAGGTACGGGGGTTTTAATATTCCGCAATTTAAACAACTTTTAATTAAGATCAGATTCATTTATAAAAACGTTGTGGCAAAAAGTTGAAGCTGTAACTTATCTCAGCAAAGATTCGATTATGGCTCATTTAATTTGAATATGTGTAAATCGCACCCATTCCCCAAGTTGACAATAGTCACTTAAAAAACGAATATTTCCAGACAATTACTGTAATCACAGAACCGACGGGAATACAATTATCAGAAAATAGTAAAGTCTTTCAAACTCATCGTGGGCTTGGAAGTTTCTTAGGTGCCGTTCAAGTCGTCAATTCAAGCGTACAATTTAAATTTATATCTGTTTCAAACAAAAACAAAAAAAATTTAACATCTGAATTGACAGGACCGTACACAATTGCAGGTAATATTCAAATTACATATTCCTTTTACTGGTTGTTGTGGAAAAATTAAATATTGTAGCTTGGAATTTTTTTAGGGGAAATACTTCTGGCTATACATGGACGTTTCAACACGGCCGGTCTCAGAGATGATCCTGATCCTCTTACTCCGAGTTTTGCTCAACTCGCAGTAAATGATTTAAATAATAAAATACCAAAATTTTCGGATTCTTTGAAAGAACTTTACAAAACAAGTAACTAAAAGAAAACAAATATTTCAATGCATATTGATATTTTGTCTGGCATTGTTACATGTTTTTCTTTTCCCCCTCCTAAAGATCTCACATTTAATTTAAGAATATTTGACACTGAACAAAGTTACATTAAAACAGCAAATTTCTTCATGGATTGGAGGGAAACAGAAGAGCTGGTTGAAGCTGACTAGTGAGTTCACATTAGGCAGAAAACGGATTGCAATTGAAAATCGACTTTTGTTTTGAATTTTCAGTCTTTTCTGACGAAAAGTCAGTGAAAAATGCATAAATTTTGCCTAATGTGAACAAGTTGTGCTAACTTATTCGTTTTCTCTAACTTTAATAAATTGATGTCTAATTCAGAGCACTCGAAAAGAAGTTCTGCGTGGACTAATTGGGTTCGGTGATAACGAAATAGCTCACAAAATGAATGGACTGATGATAGGTTTTACGATGCCTATTATTGTTTATCGAGAAGATTTAAAGGACTTTGTTCGCAAGGTTGGTAGACTCGTTGAAGAATTTGCAATGAGTTTAAACAAATTTATCATTTTTATTCAGAATTATTACGAAACAATGTTTAGTATTGCTTGGAATATTCTTCACGGAACTATATACATAGGTTCTATTTTGCAATCTACATGGAAGCAAGTGGTTAGTTAACACTTTATTTAATAATTAATTGCACGTTATGTAATAAATGTTATTTTTTTTCGTAATTAAAGATCCTCATTGAAGATGAAACCATGCCTATAGCTTACGATGCCAAATTTGGATTGCAATCTACATTTACATATACTGTCGTAGCTCACGTAAATTTAACAAAAGAAATTTTTTATTTTATTACCGATACTTTAAATTTTAATTTAATAAATGCATTTAATTTTTGCAGATCATGGTTGGCAATCAGTCAAATTTAGCTGCCGAAATAACCGCAGCCAAAACAACTGGCGTAAAATTTGTTTTTTATTTTCTTTACGGGGTCAAACAATATTTTGTATTTCGAGAAGCAATCAAGTACTCGTATACATATTTAATTTATTACATTACATGAATTAAGTTGTTCATTCGTTTGGAATAAACAAATATTGTGTTTTAGAAATGAATTTGCCCCAATGCATGGTTATCAGTGGATGTCGACAGATTTGCCATCTAAGCAATTTGATTTCGAAGATCGCCATCCCTTCTGTGCTGTGGTATTAAATAAAAGTTTATGCTCGAATGTAATCAAGGTGAAAATATTTGTTCTTCTAGAAGCCAACTTGCACAGAAGCCTTTGCAGGAATGTATCTTTATTTTCCAATCTATAATGTATCCGGTTACTCGTCTGAATTATGGTATCACGTGCATCGGAACTACTACGAGATTAATGCAGCTGATTATTACGGAATACCGACTTTGCGACCTGAAATGATAAGCGGTGTTATAGCATTAGGCTACGACTGCGTTTTGTCGTTTGCGCACGCATTTGAAAAAGAACTAAAAAGTGGTTTCGCTATTACAAAAAGATCAACTGCAAAAGCAATCGAAGATGTAAAATTAATTACACAAATGTAAATGAGGAATTTATTATAAACTGATATTAATTGAAATTCACTTTTTTAACCAGCTCAAATTCCAAGGTTTAACTGAGGATGTGCATTATACATCTGAAGGCGGTTTAAGGTTGGGTTCAAGCAACGCAATAATAAACATCGTTCCAAGTGGCTCGGCAGGAAACAGCTTTGATAACTATTTTGTAAGTTTTGGACTGCAGCGATTGTAACTCTAAATGCTACTTTTGATTATCAGCCGTTATATACTTTTTTGAAAATTGCAGACACACAATTACTTTAGATGGGTTACAGTTTCGAATGCCTACGAGATTTTTATGATTCGCGAAACTAGCCGCAAAAAGAGAATTGTTAAAAGTTCAACTATTTTAGACATCGGAAATTTAGCTAATCTCAAGCAGCTCGTTGAAGTACCAATTAAAGCTACAGGCGCTCAAAATAAACTTTACAAAATGCAGTACATTCCCAATGTTTTACCAGCCAAAGAAAGGAGGCTAATTTCTCGCTTGTAAGGAATGGACAGTGTAAACCGGTAATACATTTTAATATTTATAGCTATATCTTTTTACGATTTACTTATAGCTATTTATCGACGCGTGGAATTTTATCGCCCAAGAACAAATATTGGTCAGCGAACCAAACTGAGAATGTGCATCAAATTTGCCTGAGAACCGATTTTGTCATTTCTTCTTTTTATTGCGACAAAGGTTGTGGTGGCGATCGACTGCAATCTCAAAGTGCCACAGAATATAAACATGGAGTTTGTGTGGCTTCCAATGAATGCAGGTTAGTGATATATTGCATCTCTTTGCATCGAATTCGAAGTTAACTTAATAACACTATAGTACCGTATACTAAATTGTTATTAGGTGTCGTGTTCTTGGCGAAATATATCCAAATGTTACTAAAGCCAACAGCATAACGTTAGGTTATTCTGGAGTAAATTGCAACAATGTGGTTTGTAATCAATGCTACAATGGAAATTGTATTAGACCGTACAAATGTTCGTGCTTTGCTGGATGGACCGGAGAGTTTTGCAGTGAAGCTATATGCAAGTAGGTTTACGAACTTTGCTAAACGTTTTACATTATGAAAATGAAAATATCCGATGGTAAAAGATTTTTTAACAGCTTTGAGTGCATCAATGGTGAATGTGTGGAACCTAATTACTGTGAATGTAACGTCGGATACATAGGAACAACTTGCAATACACTTCTTATCGTTATGGTACTTTTCTCAGTGATTTCTGCTGTACTCCTTATTTGTGCATGTATCTTTTTATTCCGCTGGATTAAGAAAAGGTATCACAAAACGCACAGACAGCAGCACAGCACTTAAATTTGTGTAATAATCTATTTTATTTTATTTTATTTTATTTTATTTTGAAGACGCCGTATGAAAAACGAACTGAATAATCTCGATTGGTTGGTTAATTGGAAAGACGTTACTGAAAAAAATGTCGTGCAGAGTGGATTAGTATCTCCTATGACTCCCACATCATCAAGCGAATTTCCATCCGTTGAAATATACGTTCGTCGAAAAAAATCAAAAATTAATGTCACTGCTACTAGTTCGGATACGTATCAAACAAACATGACATATATTGAAAACACTGTTGAATGGAATAACAAAATTTGCTATGCAAAGGTATAGAAATAATGCTTGCACAACAGTATACTCTATAATTACAAGACAGTACAACTCCAATTTTTTTTTTAATGTAGAAATTCAATAGACTCTCGCTTGATATCAATAATATGAACGTGAGGAAGGAAATAATTAACTTGAGAGAAGTAAAGAATCGAAATCTAGTTCAGTTTATTGGGGCTTGTATTACAGCACCTAATGTAGCTATTTTATTAGAAATAGTTCCAAAAGTAAGTCAGTGAGAAAAAAACTGAATTCCTTTGATGACAGTTTAAAATTTATATTGCAGGGAAGTTTAGCTAATATTCTTCAAAGCGATGCCTATAAGCTCTCGTGGACTTTCAAGTTTTCCATTTTAAAAGACATATGTAATGGATTAGAGTACTTGCACAATTCGAAAATCCGCTCGCATGGTCATTTAAAATCAACCAATTGTCTCATAGACAATCGATGGGCTTGCAAAGTTTCTGGTATTATCTCATTTTAGTTCATTAATCACGATTCAATGTCAAGTCACTTATTATTGTATCAGAAAGCATATTTGGTTTATACTTCAAGAAGGCAAACGGTTCTAAAACCATAATTTTCAAATAAACTCTTTAATCTTTTACCTATTTTTTTAGAATTCCAAATTCAACTGTTCACCCTAACAAAAATTAAAAGTTTTACTACAGTGAAGTTAATATATTCTGATTCCAATTACTAATACTAATGCTTCAGTTGCTGTACGCAAAAATTAATTAATTAAAAAAACAAAAACAATATGAAAGCCTTCAAATGAAGCCCTACAGGCAAACTTTACTTTGAGCAATAGGTGGCTTGTTTAAAATTGACTGCAGTTAATGTTATTCAAATAAATACAGGATTTGGCATTCCCACAATGAGGAAAGTGTTATATTCAGTTGAGAATTTTGGGAACATACAACGGTAAAATTTGCTATCTCAATAATACTGTAAGTTAAGCATTTCATTTATCTTGTCTTGTTCTCTAATTTAGTTCTATGTTATGGACTGCACCTGAATTACTTCAAGAAAGTCTAACACCAAGTGATATTGGTATTGGTACGAAATTAGGTGACGTTTACTCATTTGGAATAATTCTAAGTGAAATGTGTACTCATGATCTCCCATTTCACTACGAATTGCAAATTTTGTCGATCGAAGAACTCATAAGACTACTTAAAAATTTTCACGATCTTGCAAACATGGGCATCAAAAGAGTAAGTATATTCATAAAACTATAATCGCAAAGATAAAATAATTTTTCCAACCTTTATAATTTTTTAAGCTCTTAGAAAAATATAATTATGACACTTCTAAAATGATTCGTCCGTCAATAGTTCAAGCATACATGCCTAGTTCATACATAGAAAAAATAGGAGTTCAAAATGTGAGCATTTTTTATACCAGTAACCAGTAATTAGCTAATATAAACCATACCGGTATACCCCGGTATTATTTTAGTTAATAACAACATTAACTTCAGAAGACCCACAATTACGACCTGGTTCCTTTAAACAAATTAATGAGATTATTACCAAGATTCATCCTTTGAAGGGTGAATTTATTGAAAATTTGATTTTCATGGTGAATAGGACAACTTAACAGTACCGTAATTAAAAGATTTAATGTTATTTAAATTTAACATTTGTTATTCACAGCTGGAGAAATATACAAATCATTTGGAAGAAATTTTTTCTGAAAAAGTTAGAGAAGTTCAAATGGAAAAAAGTAAAACCGAAGAATTGATTTCTCGCTTATTGCCACCTTCAGTCGCCGAACAGATGGCTTTAAGTCACGAAGTGGCACCAGTGAATTACGACGATGTGACTATCTTTTACAGGTACCGGTACCGTAACTGGTTGATTCATCACAAGTACAGTACGGTAATTTTAGTACAAAGTGTGCATTGTTTCTCAGCGATATAGTTGGTTTCACAACTATTGCTAAGGCTAGCAAACCGATGGATGTTGTTGAGCTACTGAACGATTTGTACACATGTTTCGACAGTATAATTGAATGTTTTGAAGCTTACAAGCTGGAAACAATAGGAGATGCATGTAAGCTTTAATTAGAGTCATAATTATTCAGTTTATTCAGTTTACTGGAAAGTGATTTTTATAGATTGTGTTGCAAGTGGGGTACCAATTTCATCAACTGCACACGCTCAAGAAATTTCTACCATGGCCCTTTTCATTCTTGCAGCTGTTGATGATTTCCAAATAAAGCACATGCCAGAGACGAAATTACAAATTCGAATCGGCATTCATTCAGGTAGGCATAAAAACGTAGTGTAAAACAATCAAGTTTTATAGAAATGGCAGTTCAAAAACAGGTTCTTGTGTAGCTGGAGTAGTGGGAATTAAAATGCCAAGATATTGCATCTTTGGACAAGACGTGACCATTGCTCAGTACATGGAATCCACTGGAGAACGTATTGATTTCAGTTTAATGTGATTTATACAAGTACTTAATTATAAGCTACCATTTTTCTTTTAAGCAAATACAATTCAAGTATCGGAAGTTACGGCCAGACTCCTTGAGAAAATTGGTATTTACTATTTGACCTACAGAGATGAAATTGAGATAACGGTGAAAATAACATTTAAAAATTAAAATTTTCACATTTTTCTTATTATTAACATTTCAATAGAAGTTTAGTACGGTATATTACATTTTACATATTTACACATGCTATTGTAGTTTCTAGGAAAAATAAAAACTTACTGGTTACATGGGAAAGAGGATCTGCTCAGAAACGAAGTTTCAGGTCAACGATCAAAACCCATAAGCAGAGAAACGAGCGCGGAACTAGGACAGAGCGATTCAATTTCAACTTTTGTGAAACGAAATGAATTTGAAACGCTTAGTAAAACCAACATGATAGAAGAAGTTCATAAAGAAAAAGATGATGATGATAATTTTGCTGAGGAAAATAAATCTGACGATGATGATAATTTTGCAGAGGAAAATAAATCTGACGATGATGATAATTTTGCTGACGAAAATAAATCTGACGATGATGATAATTTTGCAGAGGAAAATAAATCTGACGATGATGATAATTTTGCAGAGGAAAATAAATCTGACGATGATGATAATTTTGCTGAGGAAAATAAATCTGACGATGATGATAATTTTGTAGAGGAAAATAAATCTGACGATGATGATAATTTTGCAGAGGAAAATAAATCTGACGATGATGATAATTTTGCTGACGA
>JAQFZP010000658.1:0-29462 GCA_034695745.1 Geophilus truncorum | reverse complement strand
ACCGTGGTTGGTTGTGGTTACTGTTGATCAAAATGGCGACCACGTCAGGGCTTGAGTTGCTCTATCATACAGTTGCAAACACTTTAAAATCGAAAGAAGACGCGTTTATAGCAGAATTACACTGGTGTATGATTGTAAATGGATACAGATGTATTGGAATTGAAAGCGAGGTAACACTTAAATCACATTCACAACTAAAATAACATTCCCCGACTTTGACCAGCTGCTCATTAGAATGACTTGTAATTTATGTAGGTTGTGACAAACTTAGAAAATGTAAATAGCTCAGAATTATTGCCACAAAACTGGAATCAAAACGAAGACGTTTATACCCTACAGTACATTCCAAATGATCCTGCAAAGGTCAACAATGTTCTGCTTTTAACCGCAATTCGAGTAGATCGAAATATGCTCATCAATGCATTTGTAAGTCAAATATATCCCAAACCAAAAACCACGACACTTCTAAACCCAAAATCAAAATATTTTTCTAAAAATAGAATTCTCAAAACGAGAAAACTGCCAGCATGTCAGCCACTGTTGAGGAATACGTGTCTGAAACCTTAAACAATTTCACAACACTGTACATAAGTCCCGAAGATTTCTTAAACAGATTTAGAAACGAAATTCTTCTACGATTGCAATCAACGTCGCCTGCCAGAGCAGAACGTCAACCTGACAGGTATAATTTCAAATTACACAATTCTAATAATAATAATAATAATAATAAATAAATAATTTCACAGCGCAAGAGGCAGAAACTCCAACTCGAGAACCAGACTTATCGATGATGATCCGTTGCGAGTGACGCAACCACTTCGCATGCCACCAGGACCATCAAGTGGATGGTAAATAAAAATATTAAACTAAAACAAATAAAATATTCAAATAAAATATTTCTTTAGGGATGTTATTCCCGATCCTATGGGCATCGGACGAGGCGATTTAGATCCACTTGGTCGACGAGGCGGTGGAATGCTCATGGATCCACGTCAACGATTTCCAGTGGTTAATCCTTATCTTCCTGCTCCAGGTATTCCAGGCCAACTGCCTAGGCAAGTAAAAAGACCAACGCCAAAGCAATTTTTTGATTGATTTTTATTGAAGTTGTGTGTAATTTATTTTCGTTATTTGGATTGATTGGTTTTTTATTTGATCAGGGGGTCTGTACCACCCGGTGCTCGGTTTGATCCTTTTGGACCACCAGATCCTGATGCATTACCTGGTTCACAGCCTCCGACAGGGTAAATAAAAGTGAATTTTTGAGTTGATTTAACGTAATGTGGTTTTGGTATTTTTTTAGTCCCAATCCTGATCATATGAAACCACCCGACTTTGATGATATGTTCACATAAGAGACATTCCTTAGTCTTTTTTTTTCGCTGTAGTTGGTTTAAGTGTCTGTTGTGCCTTGAATTTTGTAAATCTCTTGTAAGAATTTACATAATTTGTCTGGTTACACAAAGTTTATCGATGTATCTACCTTTTGGATTGCACCAACTCTGTGATTTTTTCAATGAAACTAACTGTAGAAGCTTTAACTTTGTTTCATTAAAATGTTATTATAATTTATACGAACATGATTAAGTGATATGTAGATTATTTACATCAAAAGGAAACAGTTGAGATCTCTGTTGATGTAATTATGTACTTATAAAAATTACACCTATGGAGAAAACGTCTAACTATTGATTGTTGTTGTTGTTGATCTTGTAAAATCAATGTAACTGCTTGATAATATTCAGCAGTTGTAATTTTTGGATTTAGTTTGTACTTCTGTTCAAGTCAGGAATGAAAAAATCCAAGATTTTAAATTTAACCGACTTAACATATGAAGTTTTCGTACAGCTAATTTGGAACTGGAAACCAGACGCCTTTGACTTACTGGCATTAACAAAAAGATTTAATACCTACATTCAATTTCTACGTAGGTATTTTACTTGACTAAAATCTCAGAAATTTCTTTGACTTTTAATTTATCACAGCCGATGATTTGTTGAAAGAACTATTCGCAAGGTTCATCCACAAGGCGAGAGAGGATAACAAGCGTTATGTACAAGCATGGCACGTAGCTATTTTCGTGCATTACGGACTAACTGAGTTAAAGTTGTGGTTTGAGAACAGAAGTTTTGATTTCAAATTTTTACTCGATGTTTGCGGGAGTAAAATGTTGGTACGTTTGAGAAACATTAAGTTTTTCTCTTGGTTTAAATCATTGTTTATTATCTCAGCTGCTTGAAGAGCTTGAGCTTCCAGGTAGAAGCAGTCTTCCTGCCACCATATGCCAAACAATGTGTGCTGCCCTTCCTTGCTTAACGAAACTCGATCTTTGCGGCATAAGTATCGGAGATGACGCAATGCCATTTTTATCCAATCTTGCTTTGAAAGAGTTAAACGTCTTAGATACCGACGTGCTGGATGAGGGGTTGTTGCAACTATGCAAACCACTTTCAAGAGCCAGACTCACTTTACTGGACTTGAGAATCGAAGAACGATGTTCACTCGACACGTGTCGCAAACTGCTCATGTCAATCCCTCAGCTGCAATATTTGAGTTACAATAATTGTAAATTGCTGACGTCGCAACTGTGGGACAAGCAGTTGTGTCTGCAACGGTTGAACTGCGAAGGACCGGCCACTCGCCTGGCTGCCGCTTTGGCCGTTGCTGTTGTAACGTGTCCTGACGTTAATAACATCTGTATAAGTGCTAAAGAGTTTACTTCCGAAATTCTACACGCGTTGACTAAATTTAAGAGATTGGAAAAGTTGACACTATCGAATCATTTAACTATCCAATACGACGACGACTTGACTGTTTATTTTCAAAATTTCATGCTTGGTTCTTTGCGCAGTCTCACAATTCATCGAGTAGATCTTAATTGGTTTATAAATGGCAACTTCTTAAACACACTTTTTATGTGTCCTTATTTAGAGTCTTTGGCTGTGTCCTACTGCACTGGTTTCGAAGACGAAATTGCAATTAATATGGCTAACTGCTTAGGCAATTGGAGGCTACGTTCACTAAAGCTCAAATGTTGCAATGCGATCGGACCAAAAGCAATAGTTGCCATGCTACAGATTCCAACATTGCACGAGTTATTTATTTCGATGGCAATACCAAATTGGAGAGCCAAAGAATTTAAAATAGCCGAACTTAAGTACCTCGCAAACTTAAAAAATGTAAATTTAAAGTTGTCTGTATATTGTTACACCAGAGAACCGAATACGATACGATAGCTATTTTACTCTGACTGGTAAAATAATTTCATTTTATCAATCAAATTTGTTAATGAGCCTGTAAACAATGTACATACGGTACCCACAACAAAAATACAGCATTTTTTCCTACATGTTTGAGTCTTTTGTTTGTTTATTTATTTATTTAACAATTGTTGAATTGTCATTTAAAATGACGATTCTTCTTCAATGTCAAAGATTGTAACTTTATTTAAGTTTGTTATTTTATTTTGGTAAAAATTTCGGAAATATGGCGTTAGAAATAGATTTCAACAAATTTTGCATCAACAATTGTCGGATGAGAAAACTAAATCTGTACGTTCAATCTAGTGAAACACTCAGAAGGCATATATTACTCAACTGCAATCCAAAACTCGATGACATACCCGGAATTGAAAGTGCAATAAATTACATCCAAAAGCTGCGTACGTAAATACATGTGCAAATTGTCTATAGAATATAATTATTATCTCTAATTACAGCTGTGCACATACTCGACAATTTGTTTTCGTACTTCAAGTCACCCGACAGAGAGCATTACACTTGTTACATATTAAGAAGGTTGGAAGCATGGCATGTGGCATTATTCACGTACAACGGCCAAAAAGAGTTAACAATGGATTTTATGAACAGAGATTTTGACTTGAAATTATTTCTTGACATTTGTGGAGAAAAAATATTATCCTTGGAGAAGCTAAAGTTACCAGAACAAAGTACATTATCGGCGAATGACTGCAAGAAAATGTGCTATTGCACTTCGACGTTGCAAAACCTCAGTCTTCAATCGGTGGACATAGCGAGTTTTGCCATTCAATTCGTAGCGAATCTTAACTTACGAGAATTGGAAATAGGCGGACTCGTACTGCACAGACCTATCTTAGACCCCAACAGGGGTTTTGTCGACCCTAATGTAACGGTTTTGTGTCGCGAAGATTCCCCCATCAGACAATCGTTACGGAGTGTGAAACTTGGCGATTTCGCTAATCTCGAAAGCTACCTTTTGGTTCTCAAATCTATGCCTAATCTCGAAGTTTTAGATTTCCCGAACGGATCTTGGTTGCTCAAACTACCACCGCCTCTAAGAAAAAAGCAATTTAATCTTAAAAAACTTATTTTCTGCGGTTTAAACCGGGACGTTGAATTGGAACTCGCAGTCGGGCGTCATTGCTGTCCGTTGGTGACTACACTCGATTTGACAACCGACAGAGTTACTAGAACAGTTTTGCGCCGGTTGACACGATGCAAACACTTGACGCGTTTCGACTTAAAAGTGGTTAGTTCGGTATATTTTAACGATCGGGCTGTTAACCTTCCTTCCTTCGATGAGGAGCCGGTGGATATGACTGGGCTACAATTCCCCAAATTGTCGGAATTTTCGATACGTGATCGGAGACACTTTTGGTTAAAAGATCCAATGAATTTAAAAAATTTTATTAACATCTGCCCACTTCTGTCGAAGCTGATTATAAGAGAATGCTGTGGATTTGACGACGACTTGGCATTGGATCTTTCACACCACTTGATGAGCAAGAGAGTGAATCGAATACATCTTGAATATTGCAGTCTTTTGCGAGAAGATGAGATTCGTCATTTTCTCAAAGTTCCCATGCTACGTGAAATTTTTGTGTTCTTGCTGCTCACGCCTTATGAGCAAATGGAATTTGACGCCGACTCTCTAAAGCATGAAGCTAGAATAAGAGGCAAAAGTCTTAAAATTGAAATTACTACAAGAACAATTTTTCACGATATATTTTCACGCTTTATGTTTTGATTTGAAAAAAAAAAGAAAAATATAATTGTAATACGATACACGAAATCATTTTGTTAATACTTATGAGTGAATGCTTGTTTTGCGCTTTTCTGCTTTGTCATAGTGTTATGCAGTGAAGTTTTAATATCGATATGCTTTTCTTTGCAGCTAGAGGTCGTTTCATTGTATATATTTATTGTTAATTTAAGATGGAGTTACACTACTATTTTCAAAATTAAACGTATTCTATATCTCATTCTAAATTTATTGTTTTAATTCCTGTACTGATAAAATCGTAGTCAACATGAAATTAGTTACTTCTAAATTAAGTCTTGCACATTTGGCTCGAGAATATCTCAGACAAATGATACTAAAATGGCAAAACAACACAGATAATTATGTGGATATTGCAATTGTAATATCCACATAATTATCTGTGTTGTTTTGCCATTTTAGTATCATTAACTAACTACTTCCATCGTTTACGTAAGCAGTCTACATTTTATTCTCGTTTCTTAAATTTACTGCATTTATTCTTCAGCTACGAATATTCTCGACGATCTATTCACTTATTTAATTTTACATCACCAATTCTGGATTGGAAAAAAATTGTATAATATTCATGCAGCTCACATTGTCATTTTCGTTGGATATTATCAAGAGCAACTTATAATCGGTTGTGAATGTGAGGGTTTTGATATACAGTTATTGTTCGATGCCTGTGGATACAAACTTAGAGTAAATATTTAGTAATACGTAAAAAAAAACAAAAAAAAAACCAATTACATTAATTCTGAATTACTTTTCAGAGTGTCGAACATCTTCAGTTGCCATTGCACAGCAGTTTGCCAATCGATTTATGTGTGAGAATGTGTCTCATATTTCAAAACTTGAAAAGCCTAAATCTATGTGCAGTCGACATCACTGATGACGCCATGTCCTACTTAACATCACTCTTTTTAGAACGCCTAGACCTTAGTAACACTAGAATCTCCAATAATGGAATCGCTAAATTATACTCGGGTGGCACAAGCATTAGAAAATCTTTACGAGTTTTAAACGTCTACAATACGAACGTTACATTTGTCGGTTGTAAATTGATTCTCACGTGTATACCTAATATTGAAGAGTTGGGTTTAAACTGTGAGTGGTTGATCGCAATGCCAAAACATTTGATTATGGGATCAATGTTCGACTTGAAGAAGTTAAATTTCAACGCACCGGTTGACAGAGTTGAAAAACATCTTAATTTTACAATTCAAACTTGTCCATATGTGAGCAAAATTGACTTAACTACGAATACAATAACTTGCAAAATAATGTCGTTGTTAGCACTTTTCCCCAAACTTTCTTGCTTAGATCTTTACGATGTCGCATCTAAATATAAATTTATATTCAACTCTAAAGAGAGTCTCGAGATAGAAAATCGTAATTTCATATTTCATATTCAGAATTTGGAATTTTTATATTTGAAGGAATTGACATTGAGGGATGTTAATAACTTCTGGTTCCAACACGGTCGTTTTAGTGCACTGTTGACTGTGTGCGTTGCATTGGAAAAACTCACAGTTAAAGACAGTGATGGTTTTAACGAGAACGTCGTATTGGAAATGGTTAACAAACCAATAAAGCAATTGTTTGTGGAAAACTGCAACGAGTGTACTCCAATGTGTGTTTGTGAAATAATGAAGATTGAATGTTTGACTGGATGTAAAATTATGTCAATCTTGATGTGAAAAATCAATTTAATTCCTACTTAAATATGCTCATGGTTCTTCATCACAACCTGAATCCCAGTAACTAATAACAAAACGAAAAGTACATTTACTGTAAAAAAAAAAAAAAAAAAAAACTTTTTTAAATCAATGATTATTTACTTTCTCCTCAATACAATCCTATGTGTTCCTTTAACAGACTGGGAAGATATATAAGGTTGAGCATTTTTAAGTAGGAATTAAATTGATTTTTCACATCAAGATTAATATCTTTCTCCAGAGCTTTACGACTGATCAGTCGTAACGCTCTGGAGAAAGATATTAATCTCAGTGTCGTCTTTCGTTAAATTACCCTTAAAGTGGTAAAAAAAATAAAAAAAAATGGCTAAAAATCTTTATAAAAGAAAATAAATTAAAAATTTAAAAATTTTAGCTAATGTCAGCTCATTTCTAATTAAATTTCACGTGCGAATTGTTTTGAAAGAAGAAATCGATTTTTTTAGACTCATTATTTTGGACTTTACAAAATGGCAGAATTAAGACTCATTAAACTCTTGCCGCCAACTCTACTTAGTTTTAGCTTCAGAACCTTTGTAAGAGTGATATGTCAATGGAAATTAACTGATTTATACTCAGAGCAAGCAGTTAAAGATGTGGATGATATGACAAAATATGTCCATCAGTTGCGTGAGCATCAAATATCTATAGTACAACAGCACACATACCTAAACATCTAAATATTTTTTTATAGCTTTGGATCTTCTTGACATCTTATATGTCAATGATTCTGAGTGTAAATATTCAGATGACTTTGTACGTGTAGATGCTGGACATGTATCATTATTTGTACACAATAGGACAGAGGAGCTCATACTGGACTTTAATAGTGAAAACTTCAACGTGAAGTACTTATTGGCCATTTGTGGACAGAAATTTAAGGTATAAAAAGTCAAATTGTAGTGATATCGACATTTTAACTACACATACAATTTTTAATTTTCTTTAAAAATCTAGAATTTGAAAGAGTTGAAATTGCCTTTATTGTGTAAATTGCCGGATGATTTATGCGCGAATCTTTGCCTTTTAGCACCAAATTTGCAAAAACTGGATCTCTTCAGCGTGGGCGTAGGAAATGGGGCAATGCACCACTTGGTTAATCTGTCACTCAAAGAACTGCGTCTGGTGTGTACACAAATAACTGACGACGGCTTGGACATTTTATGCCGAGATGACTCGAAGTTAAGATTGAGTTTGATAAAACTTCACATAGTACTGACGTACACCACGATGAAGGGAAATATAACTGTTCTGAGAGCTATGCCAAAGCTGGAATATTTAGACTGCAACCAAACGCACTTGATTGAAATGCTGCCAGAAGAACTTAAAACTCAAAAACTGAAGTTAAAGAAATTAGGGTTTTTTGACAAAAGGGATAAAATTGAAAATGCAATTGGGATTGCAGTTGGAATTTACCCAGAAGTGACTGCGGTCAAGTTAAAAACCGACTGCTTTTCTATCAATTTGTTGTTGAAAATTGCGAAATTCGACAAATTAACATTTTTAAGCCTTGATTGCGATAGGTTTTTCGGATCAGTTGAAAATCGATCGAGATTTAAGGCCTTAAGTGAGATCAGCTGTGTTTTTCCCAATTTACTTCAACTCTTTTTGCGGGATCCGAACGATATGTGGTTTTCAAGTGGTTGTTTCCTGTTGCTCATAGCGATGTGTCCTAAGCTGGAGATGATGAAATTTAAAGATTGTCCTGGGTTTCACGAAGATTCAGCGTGTCTTATGTCACAAGTTCTGAAGTCGATGAAGTCTTGTGTGCAGAGTTTACTTTTTGAACATTGCGTTTTGGTTACACCAAGTGCAATTGCCTGTTTTTTGGAATTACCATGTCTGCGGGAAATTGAGACTGAAATGTTTGTGCCTAAATCAACTTATGAGAAATGTGGTATTAAAAGTTTGCAAAATTACGCCCGTATCAGAAATGTACAACTAAATATCATTATGTATGAAATTACAACATTGTAATTAAGAAGAAGCAAAAAAAAAAATGTTTGATTCATTTTTTATATAAAATTAACAGTCACAAGTTTCAAGGATAATGTGAAGCACGATTTTGAGTCAAATTATCCAGAAAATATTTGCAAATTAGGTACCGGTATTTCAAATTGACAAATTTTTAAAAATCTTGCAAATGTCAACAGCACAATTTGATTTGGGTTGCCATAGAGACACAATTAGTTGTTATTGTATCATTCCGTATCATACTTTGGCCGAATTAAATTATAAAAATTTAAGACTGGTAGACTGCTTTGTTTATTTATTAACAAATGTTTGAACGTAAATTTTATACAAAAGAACGAATGTACATTTTCGGCGAAGGTAATAGAGTCTACAATACAGCGTTCTTGATAAATTTTCCAGAGTAAGTTATCATCCATCATGTACATACAGTAATTAATAATTGAAATATTCATTCATTCAAATTAGACCCCTCATAATAAAACTTCAGTCTGTTCTTGAGGCAGAGTTAGATTAGAGGACTTTGTGGACCAGTATTTTTTAGACAAATCGATAATGGCAAAACAAATTCACACAACTTCTTTTCATATTGATATTTATATCCTTTGAATAATAAGTTTAATTGAAGAATGCGTTACGTGCCGAAGAACCTTAACGCATTTTCACCAACAGCTTCTTGGACACCACCAAAAGAGTTCGAAGTTTTATCATTGAATGGAAGCAAGATAAATTTTAATAAATTAGAATACATATTCAGCGTGACGTTATGTCCTAAAGCAATAAACACATTAAAATTAAAGGCCAAATACAACAAATATTTAAATAATGAAACCGAAACTGAAAATGCTCAAAAACCAAATGACTGTGGCGAAATTTTAAAAAAAGTACAAGTACGCTGCGATAAATGGAGGTACTTGTCAGAACGAAAGAAGTCAAAATAATAATTATTCATTTTTTGTAAGAAATTTTGTTCTTGGGTTAATCTATTTATGTTATGTCCCAATATCTACTTGAATGTTTCGCCCAAGAATTTGTTTATTTATTTATTTATTTATTCATTTCACTCCATTGGAGTAGGTTTTTTGGGATGATAGGAGATGTAATTTTAGTTTTTTGGAGAAATGCTTACAGTGACTAATACATTTTTCAAGAGAACAATTGTAAATAGATGATTTTAACAGATAAGGGAGGGTGTTCCAAATATTAAAGCTGCGATAGGGGAAAGTATTGGAAAGAAAAACAGAGATTTGTTGATTACATTCAATATTGTATCGCCTGGTAATCCTCGTGGAAGATGTGTCTAGGAAAAATTGTTTAATGAAATGTAAGGGGTGTTTATGGTTACGAAGGGCATCGGAAATACTGCTAAGATCAAAAAGCGTTATTAAAAGCGTTTCATTACAATATTAAACCACACAACATAAAAAAATATAAAATAAATTAAAAAAAATAATTACGAATCCTGTACACTAAAAATAATAAATTTCACTTCTTTTTTTTTTTTTTTTTTTTTTTTAGTTTACTGTTTTCTCATTAGAGGTCGTTAAATTATAGAGCGCGTAATGTACCAATCGTACCGGTATTTTATTTTGTTTTTCTCTTAAAAAATATAAGAAAAACATCATCCCTTGCCTGAAGCAGTGGATGCAATTAATAGATAAACAATAACAAAGTTACAAAAAGCACAATCTGCGTGATAGCATTGTTTAATGTTGCTTGCCAACGAATTTGTTAATTGAATGGCAGAACATCAAAATTCAGGAGTGAAATTAGAAGCGCGGTTAGTGGAAGATCCAAAATGTTTCAATGCTGATTATGAAGAACGAATGTTTGTGTTTGCCGACAACAACAGGGTCTACAAGACAGTTTTCAGTCTAAATTTGAGCAAGTAAATACAAAAACAAGTCGTATAAAATATAACTCCGCCGAACTACTTTTTTTCTTTAAATAGACCTCTCATCCACAGAATCCAATACATTCTTGAGGTTGAATTAGAAGTAATTCACATTTATTTACACTACAAAACAAATTAACTAAATTAAAATTTCGTTATAGAATTTTATTGACCGCTACTTCATAAACGACTCAAATCTTTTGACCAAAGTCCACACACCATCTTTCCACATTGAAATAAATATCCTTTACTTAAATCGAAATAAAACGGGAAATATCGCAAATATTCTTAACCATAAATCACAGACCTGTCCTTGGTGGATCCCCGAAGAGTTCAGGGCCTTAACGTTCAACGGCAAATCGTTAAATTTCGTCGAAACCGAGTACATCTTTTATGTGACTTTGTGTCCGAAGCTAAAGAAAATTTTCGGTATGTCGGACGGCATCTCGTATCACGGTGAAGCGATAAATTTGTGGGAAGATGACGGTGCAGGGATTAGTGGATCTTGCCAAAGTCTTACGCAGGACGAAACTGATTGCGAAGACCTTAACAGCGAATGGAGTCGCATTACCGAAAGCGATGAAGAAAGGTCGGATCATTACTCGGCAGAGGAATTTCTGAAGAGTTCGGACGGCGAAGACGATGTAGTCGATACGTCAGATGATAAAGCTGAGAGATCCGGACCATCTCCGAGAGTTTTTTTAGTCACAAAAGTGGACGAACGTGAGCAGGGAGCAGTTTTCAAGAGCGGTAGTGAAAGATCCTTGAGTGAATCGTCTTCGCAGTATTTTTTTTCACCCTTGGCAACATCAACGCAGAAAGTGGAAGTGGACACCATGAATGTTGGTTATGAAAAACTGAAAATTTGTGGGGAAAAAAATGTTTGATGTTTATGTTTTGATTAGTTGATAGACAACGCTGAAAAATTGATCTCTGGGAAATCTTTGGAGTCTAAAGAAGACGCAGATAATGTTTGTTTTGAGTGTGAAAATAATTTTATTTGTGTTGTTTATTTTTCTTGAATTTGTTTTTAGAGACCCGACGTAGTGTTTCCACGCAAAATAGTTGAATTTACTCAAGCCCAAGAATTGAACTCTGACCCGAGTACATGTAATTTTGAATATTTATATGCAAGTGAAATTTTATTTTCTTTTTAATTTTTTAATTTTAGTTTCGACTGCTGGAAGATCTAGTAGGAGCACTGAAGATGAAAAGCGATTGAAAAGCGAGAAGGTTGTTGTACCATTTACAGATGAAGAATACCAAGAGAAGAAGAAAGGATTTGGTTGGAGTTTTTTAAGTAAACTGTTCGGAAAGTAAAAAATTCAAAATTCAAAAGCAAAGAAAAGAGGTGAAAAAAATTTAAAACATTAGACGATTTTTTTTTATTTTTTTTTTTTAAATTAATTTTTGAATATAAATTTGTTTAATTTTTATGTTCAAAATGTACCTTCGGGCACATTTCAGAAATGTGTTCAGACATTGAATTTGACACAATGTATTGAAAGAACATGTTTGCGACATTATTTTGATTCCGAATAGTTTATACCACGAATTAAATAAAAAATGAACTAAATAAAACAGTAAATTAACCTACACAACGTGTTTTTCCTTTCACAACATTTACTACGCACTACGCAATTACATCAGTCACCTAAACTGGAATTTAGCTTGATATTGTACTCGTTTGAAATCATTTTCCGCGCTGTAGTGCGGTATCACCTTTTCCGTGTCGCTTTGATCTCGTTGAGTTGACGCACTAAACGAGAAAGACGAGAGCCCAGATTAGAGCCAGCTATTTTCAGCAAGTGGAATATTGAGCCTATGTAAAATTATTTTATTTTCTGAAATAATACCTAATTTCGACGAGGTAACGAGCTCTTACGCTTTCTTTATTGCCAAACAAATGCTTAAGCGCCATCTTGGCTAAGATCTAATCATCCCAATTGGAAATTCAAAGTGAAGTAAGCCGATGCTCCCGACTCAAATCTGTGTGGATATAAACGAACGTTAGGCCTAATCAGTTTGGTTTGTGATGATTTTTCTTATTTTTATCGGTGCAAGTGTCTAGTGAACAGTATAAAGTGACAATTTTGCTTCAGTTTGTTGGATCAGCGGCGACCAGCAAGGCTATATGCAGCAAGAAGTAGTTAGGGCGTTGAGTAAAGGGTGCCGCCCTCACCAAGATTACTCTGGTGGACTATCTGGACCTGGAGTCGATTTCACACTCAACCATGTCTTCAACTACCTTCGTAGATAAAATAGACCCTTTTGCCAAGAGATCCCTCAAAAAGAAACAGAAAAAATCCCAGGGCTCTTCCCGTTACAGATCTACAAATGATGTCGAGTTGCAGCCATTACCTCTGCTCAAAGGTGAGTGTCGTAAGTAAAGAGAGAGTGAGAGAGAAAGAGAAAAAAATCCCCCAGCAAATTCTAAATTTCCCTTTTTAAATTTTCATTAGTATGAATTTCATTTTTCTGAGTGAAACAGATTACTGTAGTTATTTATTGAATGCAATTAATAACAATTTGCTTTAATGGCTGAGTGACTTTATATTTGTAAACTGTTTATTTATTATGAAATAATTTATTTATTTACTCTTTTATTTTTTTTTTTAGTAAATTGTTATGATTTAAAAAAAATAATTTATTATTTCTTATGAATTTTAAGTTTTACAGGTTGATAATTCAGCAACGCATATAAACAGAATTACAATTTAACTGAAGAAATGCGGACACTAAAAATAAGAAACAAAAGTGGATTTATGGTTAAAGGCTAGAAAGACATTAAAAAATAATATTATGCTGATGCAAGACTGTTCAGTGACGAACAAATGTTTCAAAATACTGAGAAAGAAAGGCAATTTCAATAGAAATTAAAAAATAATTATAAATATTTCAGCAGAAAATTAAAATATTTAGTTCATGACTCACGAGGAAGCAAAAAAAAAGTGTGGAATTCGTAAAGAAATTATTTATAATCTTGGCTATTTATCATTTGCACCTCTAGATCGAACTGGATGTAGCCTGTCATTGCTAGCAGGTTTGCAGCACATTACTTTTAAGTGATGGAACTTTGCGATTTTGTTGCTCTCGATAGCCCAACTCTGTAATTGATGTGCTTTTGCATTGACATCAGCCATGACCTTTTATTTAGAAAATTAAATAAAGCGAAGACGATTCTGCTAGTTAGAGACATTTTTGTGAGTAGGCATCGGAAGTAAATTCATAAAAGGATAATAAATTTCAATCATTTATCGTATAATTTTACTTTGCTTGAGTAAGTAAACATTTTGGACTTTGCTACTCACTTCCAGTAGTGTATATTGAATCGATGTTATCTATGCGTAGGTGCAGTCAAATATACAGTCTCATCCAAAAAAAAAAAAAAAATCTTAAAACGACACTTTTTAGCCATTTGAGCGTTCATGCATATTCATGTTAAGGATTTTAAGACTGAATTATTTATGTTTTTTGGCGTGCTAAGACCTGCTTTTGGATTGTCATCGTGGTATTTTTTTAAAAGTAACATCTCTTTTTGAATTATTAAGCATTAAATCAATAAGTTCCCATTTTTTCTGGTAAATTGTGGTTCTGTTGCAACGCTTTGAAATTGACACCACAGCATTCGAAGCAATTGCTAATTAGCTGGTTTCTAAGTGATTAAGTCAGTTAACGATTTAAAAAGCTCTAATGATTACCTTTTTACTTCAGTCGTCAATGTTTGGTTAAAGGTAATCAATACTTTGAGTCATTAATGTTGACTTGACCACATTTAAAATTCAAATGTAGAAATCAACGAGGTTAGGAGTTAGTTTAAAGAGCAAAAAAAAAAAAAAAAACACTCAAATGTATCAAAGTAATTAAAATCAGCCAATAATTTGCAATGTTTGTTGTGCAGAGTCTCTAGTCAGTAATGAATGTAATTTAACAAAGTAAATTGAACAAGGGTTATTTATAGACTCAGATCCTGATTAAACTGATATACTTTGGACCCAGAAAAATTGTTCGTTATATAAATCAGTTTGAATTTCAAATTTTGAATAAAATTTCATTAAGTTATTCAGTGATTAATGTATGTTTTGGAAAATTCTCTCTTAGATGTACCTGCATCTGAACAAGAGGAACTTTTTATTCGTAAACTGCGGCAGTGCTGTGTGGTGTTCGATTTCATGGACCCAGTGGCTGACTTGAAAGGCAAAGAAATCAAGAGGGCAACCTTAAACGAACTTGTCGATTACATTACTGCTGGACGAGGGGTTCTCACAGAAGCCGTATATCCTGAAATCATTCGTATGGTAATGACAATTCAATCGAAAGGAAAAGCGACGAGCCATTAATAACCGGTGCAAACTTTAAACTCCATTTCAGATCGCTTGCAATTTGTTTCGGACTCTTCCACCGAGTGAAAATCCAGATTTTGACCCAGAAGAAGACGATCCAACATTAGAGGCATCCTGGCCACATTTACAGGTAAACAAATTCACCATTTTGTTTGAAATAAAATTAATTTTAAATGTTTTTTTTTTTTGTTTTTTTTAGATTGTATATGAATATTTCTTAAGATTTCTGGAATCACCTGATTTCCAGCCCAGTACTGGGAAGAAAGTGATTGATCAGAAATTTGTGTTGCAGGTAAGAGTGATTTCGATCAAACAAATCTGTTCGTGTTGATGTCAAGAGAGATAATTCGGGGAAATGGTTTGTGGGCGCAGCCTACATTCCTGTGGCTTTTATATTCATCGGATTAAAGATGGGATCTGTATACAATCGAGAGGAAATTGTGTGAATGCCAATGATTTGCCAGCGAGTTAAATTTTGAGTATACACTGCGTTATGTAATAGGGAGAAATGCTAGCTAAATATATTATTCATCTATCAACGCGGTTAAAACTCATTTTTATTAGACGACAGAAAAGATTCTTTTTCTCTTTTATTTAAGCTGAAAGAAAAGAAGGAAGAAGAATTTGAATTAGTATTAAAATTCCATTAACGAACACTAACATGTTCGACACTCAAAGCGTTAAATTTTTAAAACAATAATTTTCATTTCTTTTCTTTTATTGACTTTGTTCTTTTTTTTCTTTTAGCTTTGAAAAAATTCCTTTTGGTCATGCTATTTAAATTAAATTTATGGTTTTCATAAAATGCTCTAACTAGACACTGGGCGCGTTTAATTGGCGTTTTGCCCAGTCTTCATTCAATGTTAGGGCCAAATTTAGGGGCAAAGTTGATTTTACATCGCACCATTTATTTTTTGTGTTGATACTGTTAGATTTTATTTTTTATTTTTTTTTTGTAATAAGCTGTTTGAATTTTCCTTTAATGCCAAAAGGATTATTTTTTTATGATGTTACTTTATTGCGAGTGGAAAACAAGTCTCATTTAAAGCCAGTCCAGCGATAGTTCATGTAAAGTTCATTACTTTTGTTACTAAAGTGGCTGAATTATCTCATAAATTATCCAACATAATGCTTTTAGAGTCCATTTATGACAGTATTTTACTGGAGATGAAAAAAAGCAGAGTAAAACTAGTTTAATTTTGAATCTGTTCATACAGGTGAGTAGAGTAGAGTAGAATAAATAAATAAGTCAGGAATGAGAGGAGACCAATTTAGGCAAAAGAGAATTCGCTTTTCATCAACACACCATAAATGTCTGCATAGATTTGTAATTTCTCTATGAGATTTTTTTTTTACCCATCTGAAACTGGAATTGAAATTATTTTTTTCAGTCTTCATTACTCGCTCTGATTAAGAGCAATTTAATTTCAGTCTGTGTGGTTATTGACTCCACCCTTCGTGATATCACTGAAGAAACCTAACGAAGTGCAATGAGTGCAAGGATTGACGAGACTTTCGATATTTTTTTTCTTTTAGTGGCGGAATAATGCATGGTATCGATTATTTGGGGTGACGGATAAATAGTGGTGGTGTGCGTTTAGTGAAACGGTTGAATTTTAAGTTGGATTGATTGATTGGTTATCAGAATGACAAGACTGTTGAACTCACGTTTGGAGTAAGGTGATAAATGATTTATGATTAAAGCCGAACGTGCACTGAAAAATCAATCGATTGGGTCTTTGAGAGCTCAGTTTAGCGTGATAGGAAAAGTTTTAGTGTTAGTGAGCACGATAAGGAATTGTAATGAGGGTTACATTGATTTTTTTGCGGTAACTAGCGAGTGATTGGTCACTTTTAGAAAGCAGGGGTCATAAAGAAGAGATAGCTTCATCATTTTGTGCTTGGCTATTTGATGGACAGCGGGAGAGCAATTTTAAATTAATGTTTGGAAATTTAATCGAGCAATGTGGGTTATTGCAGTCTGCAGAATATTGAATAATTTTTTTTTTTTTAATTTTGTTATTTACAGTTGTTAGAACTGTTTGACAGTGAAGACCCAAGAGAACGTGATTTTCTAAAAACTGTACTACACAGGATTTATGGAAAGTTTCTTGGTCTCAGAGCTTTTATTCGAAAGCAAATTAACAACATATTTTTAAGGTATTTTCGTTATATGTCGTGAATAAAAATTAAATTAAGTTTATTGTATGTAGAAAAATATATGTTAACAGGTTTATTTATGAGACTGAACATTTCAACGGTGTTGGAGAATTACTTGAAATCTTGGGCAGGTATAATGATGATGATTTATTGCTTGATATTTATTTCATGAAATAGGGGATTTCACACTTTTACATTTATTTTTAAGCATAATTAATGGTTTTGCCTTGCCACTCAAAGCCGAACACAAGCAATTTCTTATAAAGGTCCTTATTCCCCTCCATAAAGTAAAATGCCTAAGTTTATATCATGCACAGGTAAGTGATCGTTATTTAAATTTATTTTTCTTTAATTTAAGAGATTGATTTATTTTACAGTTGGCCTATTGTGTAGTACAGTTTTTGGAGAAAGATGCAACATTAACAGAACCTGTGAGTTATTTCATTAAATTGTCAATCAGTTTCAGGATATTAAATGTTTGTTTTATTGCAGGTTATCAAAGGTTTACTCAAATATTGGCCAAAAACTTGCAGCCAAAAAGAAGTAAAGTTGTTGATGATGTGGTGAAATTGGTTTTTTGTGATTTCAATAATTGTTTTTTTTTTCTAGGTTATGTTTTTAGGTGAAATTGAAGAAATTTTAGATGTGATCGAACCGTCACAATTTGTAAAAATTCAGGAGCCTCTCTTTAAACAAATTTCAAAATGTGTCTCGAGTCCTCATTTTCAGGTAAGATATCAACTCTGTATTATTTTTAATGCACTGAAGTTGACTCGAATCAATATTTTGTCGCTTTTAGGTAGCAGAGAGAGCCCTATATTTCTGGAATAATGAATATATTATGAGTTTGATAGAAGAAAATTCAAATACGATCCTTCCAATTATGTTTCCTGCACTGTACCGCATTTCAAAGGAACATTGGAACCAGACGATCGTTGCCCTTGTCTACAATGTGTTGAAAACATTTATGGAAATGAACAGTAAACTTTTCGATGAATTGACAGCGTCATACAAAGCTGAGAGACAAAAGTAAGTTTTTTTTAATTACTTATTTTGCAACGAAATCAAGAATAGATAACGGGAGAAAATACTTAACTCGTGTTGCATCGGTATAGCAATATACTACCATATCTATTCTTGATGAAATAAAGTTTCGCGAACAAACCTCGATTTTTTGAAAAAAGCCAATTAAGTTATCCTTAAAATCTGCATGCAACTGTTATATTTATTACTAAACCCTTTTTTCTGTAGAAATACTGCCCAGCCCATGTGACGAGAAAGGCAATGGAAAGTAGTTAACTATACGAGTGTGTTACGTTATTTATAGGTTTGTGTAATAGTTGTAGTCAGATTCAAGCGATAACTCGGCAGTTAGTTGTTGTACTTGGCTTATTTTGTTGTTCTCTTTAATGTGCATCAGTAATATTCGATGTAATTAAATAATCACAAAAAAAAAAAAGTGGTTTCGAAATTAATGATCTTAGTGTGGATTTGAGAGAATAAAAGCGAGATTTCAATATTTGAGTTCTGATACACTGTGGACTTTATTGACCTAGGGAGAAGAAACGCGAAAAGGAACGTGATGAACTATGGAAGAAATTATCGCAGATGGAATTGAATCATAAATCAAAGTTAGACAACAACAACCCCAGCTCATCTTCAAACCCATACAAAATGGAGTGAGTTTGAGGCTACCGGCGTGGGAATGTAGCAGAACAGTTTTGGGACATACGCAATAGCTAATCCCACTATCGTGCATCTTCCTTTTCACCTTAACGTGTGATTAGGGAGGATAAAAAGGAAAAAGAGTGTTAAGTACGGATTAGAAAAATATTCGCTCGTATTGTGCGAACTCAAGTGTTCACCATTAGGAGCAATTGATGTGACATTTGTGAACGGCAGCAGTCTTTAGTCCAGCCTAACCTCAACTTTTATTAATAACATCAGTTTAATTAATTTTTGCTCCCGAGTTTATTTTCCTACTCTCTTTTTTTTTTTGTCACTGCTCATTCCTATTTTTCTTATTTTTTGTGTTGCTTGAAAAATAGAAAGCACGGTCCATGTTTAATAGTGAATTTAGAGGTAATTGTATCAATATTTTTGTTTTTTAATGATCAGGCCAGTCATTCTTGAAATTTTTTTTAAACTTTAAAATATACCTCGAAATGTTGTTTAGTTTAGTGTATTTGTTTTTAGTCTGTTGAGTCAGTGCAATGACATGTAAAGTGATTTTTTTTTTTATAATTATTATTATTAATTATTAATTATTATTTTTGTGTCTTAAATAGACTAACAATATGTTGAATGAAAGTTTTAAAGTAGGAATATCTAAGTTTGTAATTTGCATGACATTTTGACAAAAAAAATTATATATAGGTTGATTGGACAATTACGTTTAATAATTAGCCTTGATTAGGTATTTTAAAAAATTGTAGCTAAACTTAAGAATTATTAAAATAAATAAAAAAGAAACTAAAAACGTGGTCTGTCTCTTGTAACTCAATTGCAATAAGTTTGATTCAATTGAAATATGCAAATTACGAACTTTAATTTAATTATTATTTGATAAATCTGACAGTTAGGTTTATATCAAGTTGGTTTGAACCTTTATTATAGTTTATAAATTTCATCTAAGTATTGCGATTAAAGATTTTGAAATGAATAAATCAATGTCCTTGCTCTGCTCCTCTTTTTGTTAGTTTTATTTAAATTAAAGTGTATGTACAATACAATGTTTTAATCAACATAACAAATATTAACATTTATTATTATAATTATTAAACATACAATAATACTCAACAGATGTTTTTTTTATTTTTTATTATTTAAAATTAATGATTTAAGCAACTGCATGCGTCTTTTTTGATTTAAACGACTAACCTAAAGTATTTTTTTGATGATAATTGTAATTTTAATTTATCCTGTTTGGTGTAGCATGACAATTTTGGATAGGCTGGATATGTTTTAACTATAAATTAATACAAATTTAATAAATTATCAGGATAGTTAAAGTAACTAGTCAAGACAATTTTGTGTTTGACAGAACAAGCTGCCCAAATCTTTTTTATTGGTTGTTTATAAGAGGTCATTGAATCTTCTCAGGTAAAATACAAAACAAAAAAAAGAAATGAAAAAATATTGGATAACGCATAGGTGCCATGTGAAACAATTGTCACGCTTTTATCAACCCTTTTTCTCAGCTTTTTAGTGTTAACTACGAAAAATAAATAAATTTTAAACATTTTTTATGCAGAAATCTAGTTTGAGTATTTTTTTCTGCCTCGAAAATGTTTTTATACAGAATTCCCAAAATATTGAAAGGAAAAAAACATTAGAGTTGTTACGACAATTATATATCCATGTCAATTTTTATTTAAAAATAATTATTTTTGACTTTTATATAAATTGACATTCTGAAAGATTTCGGACAGAGAAATAATGAGCGGAATTTTGCTGTTTGGGCATTGTACAGTTTCTGAAACTTGTGTAAATATGCATACAATTACTAATTTTAGATATGCCATCTAGTCTTACGAAAACAACCAAGTGGTACCTTGTATAATATATACACCTTGTTTTTAATTTAAATTTCAGTGTTGGTTGTGCCATTTATTTTGTTTGTGTTCTAATCATTTTAAAGTGATTTTTGGACATTGATGCAATTTTTTTGGTCCTAATTAACATAAAAGTTTTTCTTTTCTTTTTTTTTAAATTGATCAAATTGTCTTTAATTTTTTAGTTAAAGTTTTCGTATTTTTAAGTAAAAATTATAGTTTGTTTTTTTATTAATTTTCTTAAATGAAAAAAATTTGAGTTTTTTAAAATTTTATTTTTCAAAGATTGAGCAGTGCTGGAGTTTTTACGTATAATTTAACTTTTCTTTAAACATGGACAAAGTATTTTTCTGCTGCAGAAAAAACAATGGTGGACGAATGCTCAATATGTTTTTGATTGGACATAGAAGTAGCATCTCGTTGGTATCAAGAACCAAAAAAAAATTAAAAAAAAAAAAAATGCTTTTGTGAATGTTTGATTACAGTAGTAAGCAATGAAAAACTAAATTAATTTTTAAAAAATTCCTAGGTATAAAAACAATTACATGGTATTGATGGTATTTTGTGTCCTCACATGTCGATTGTAATGTAATGTATATAAAGACTACTTAATTCTCTGTAAACTGGCTTTTCTTTTATCATCTTTTGCAACAGCTATTTTATTTGTATACAAGAGAAACATGCAATTTAATTTCAAGTAGTAATTAATAACAAAATAAAAAACGGTAATTGTCACGTTTAATATAATCACACTATGTTATATTTACAGTTCAATAGAAAATTATGGTAATAAAATTTGCTGTTTTCCCTCAAGGAAATTGCTTACAATAAAGGAGAAAAGTCTTTCATTTGATATGAAACAGGGTTGTAAATTGTTGAATTAATTTCCAAATTAAACACAGAGCATCATAAAACCGTAAAAAGTATGGATTTAGTCATTATTATTGTTATTGATTTTTTTACTTCTTGATGCGCATGTGCGAGTAAACGATAATGGCGACCTTGATTAGAAATAAAAACAGTCGACAAAATGATTCTGATAATGACGAAGTTGAAAGCGATATTTCAAATTTAGCTGGAAATGAAGAACAGGATGCTGAAGACAGTGAAGACGATGAGGAAGATGAGAATTTTCAGTCTGAAAATGAAAAGTAGTTACTAATTTTACTTATGTTTTTGAAGTGGATTCTTATCACTGAATTGTGTTTTATTATTATTTTTTAGAAGTGATGTGTCCGAAGAAGAAGATGAAGAAGAACACAGTGAGGAAGATACATACACCGTTGCTGAAAATGTAAATATTTTTTTTTTACAATGTGGTAATTGCAACAACTCAATTATGTCTTAATTATAGGTTTTGACTTGTAAAGCCATTCATTCGTATGAACTGAAGAAAAAGGGTTACTTAAGTTTTGAAAATGGGGATGTAATGAAAGTGATTGAAAAACTGTACGTTGCTGAATTTTCTTTTATTTTTTTTATTTTTATTTATTTATTAAAGTTTTTTTTAAAGAGACAAGAATTGGATAAAAGTTGAAAATTCAAACAAAGAAATTGGTTTAGTACCTTTAAATTACGTAACTTTTTTACGACCGGAACATAAGACATTAGGTGAGCAATATTTACCAATAATCATTTTTTTTTTAAATATCATAAAATTATTATTAGAGAAGGAAATTTCTACTGCAAGCAGCAAAAGGTATAAATGAAATAATTTGTGATGCAATAAGAAAACGAAATATTTATCTTTCAGTGGAAAAGATTTGTGGAGCAACTTAAAGAGGGCTGTGAAGCAAGTAAACTCAAAATAGTACATCACTTGTAATTACTTAATTACAACTGCATACCCTACGTATTATTTATAGCCATCTACAACAGATGTTCTTACCGCCTTAGGAGCAATGCCAAGTGGATTCAGAATCTCAACATTAGAAAAACTACTAAACGAAGGTTTAACAATTTACTATAGTATTTTCTTTGATTCAGTTAAAATACATTGCAGTTGTATTGTTTACAGATTGCAAATATACTCTTGAATGCGCATTATCTCCAAAATTGAGTCCGTCCAACCTCGGGTTCAGTGATATGTCGTTGGATTCAAGCGAGACAGTGAGATTCACTTTGTTTACACAAAATTTTTATTATAATGTAACTGTTAACAGGTGCAAATTACTATTGCAAAAGTTCAGCGGACAATTCGTCTGGTTGCATGTAGAAGTATACCATTACCAGGTGCTGGTGTTGAAGTGCTAAGTCGACATGTTTACGTTTGTTTATTTGATGGATCCAAAATTATAAGCAACATTCACCGCATTACGGCAAGATGGGACAGTCAGTCATCAAAGTTATGGTCGTTTGCATCAAAAAGTGCTTTACCAACGCCATGCAGTGAAGACGCCAATATTTTAATCCAATCAAAAAATGCACATGTAAATTTAGGTGTGTTGTTCGAAGTGTGCATTTCTTTATATAGAAGTGTAAGTTTTTTATTCTATAAATGAAATACCGTATACATTTTTTAAAACGATGTTTTTATTTTTAGAGTACTGCTGAGTACAATGAAATGAGTTGTGGGTGGGTTTTTGTGAAACTGTTCGATGCCGTTGGATTGCAAATTAACAGTGGGAATTATAATCTTAAATTGCAAGGTGGGAACCCGTCTGAACATGGAATTGCTGTTGACTCTTCAATTGCTCAGTCAGGTAAAAATAAACATGTGTAAATTAACTAGTAATTTTAATGTGTGATAAATATAATAATTACAGATTCTATAAATCCAATAAAAGCCGTCGTGACCAGGTTAAGGCAACCAACACTTATCATCAAAGTTTCACGACCAGGAAATCCAGTGAAGGTTTCAGCCAAGTAAACTGCCTAAAATAATATTTGTTTTTGCTGTTGATGAATTTTATTTCCTATTTTAGTGTTTTACCACCAACTTTTGTGGCAGCTGGATGTTTGGTACAATTTTTCTCAATTTACAGACAAATTCTAACTGAAACACTAGTGAAAGACAGAGTTGATAGTCAAAGTGGAGGTGAAATGTTTATAATAATTTTTTTTTTAAATATAATTTATTACATCAAACCAACTCTTATTTTTTTCTTAGAGCTGATTTATTCACCAGTTTTATCGCAATTTCCAGCAATTGCTGCTCAGCCTGATCTCATGGACATTATGAGGGTATAAATTAACTTTAATTACAATTTAATTTAATTTTTTATAATTTTCATTTTTGATTTATAAAGACTTGTTGGACTGAAAAATTAAAATCAACCAAACGCTCTGAAAAGTCAAAACCGGAATTTTTAAAACGTCTTTTTACAACTGTTTTCATGGACAATATTTTTATTTATTGCAATATTTTTATACCATCATATTCGCCTATCAACGTTCAAGCGCAACAGGTAAATCGAGTTTTACGCACTTTTATTTTTTATTAATATTTTTTCAACTAATTTCAAGGCTCGTAACGAAATAATCCAAAAAATTCAATCAATATTAAAGATCAAAGGCCCAAGAGGACTTTTCTTATCCTCACAATTGTCCTTCAAACCATTTGAAGATAGTAAATTAAGTTTGGATATTCTTGGATCTCACTGCCAACATGTGATTGATGAAAGTTAAAAATTGTCAAGTCTCCCAAGACATGTGTTATTTATAAAGTGTGTGGCAAAGATCCAAAATCCAAGTGTACGTCAAAAAAATAACAGCATTCGTTGGAAATGCACGTATGGTGACAACCCAAAATCCACGACCGAATATAGAAATCCCATGCTGTTGATAAGTTGAGACAAAACAGTGAATCGTGCCTTTGTATTTTGGTTTCAAAGGATCGTCTGCTTGTATACGACTTTTTATCACATCGAGTGGTAAAACAAACCACCAAGCTGATATTCCTAACAGAAAAAATTTTATAAGATATTATAGATAAAATTTTATTTTTCTTTACCTGCTACGCCTCCAGCGAACAAAACTTCGTACTCAGTTGCCGGTGATTTTGATATTCTTAACACCATCTCGTAGATAATCATGTAAATTGCTGACGATGGAAGTTCTCTGAAATAAATATTCAATTTTATGAGATGTTTATAAGAATATTTTATATTGATGCCATTACCTGAGGAATGTCATAACCATTCCTTTGTAACATCCTTTCAGACCGTGCTTTGCATAGATAGAGCTTAGGAGTTTCTTTGGGCCAATGTAATTGGCTCCATATTTCTCTACGTATAATAATTTTGCATTAAATATACGCTAGACTTGTTTTCTGAACTTACTTGATTGTAAATGTGTTTTAATAAGTTCTGTTGGCGTTGCAACTGAGAGAGACGTGAAGCCACTAAGAGCTCCTGCTAAAAAAACGTGACTAAGTGGAGGATGGTAGTCAACTTCGTGTTGACTTTCGTGGCCCACAAGACGCAATACACCCCCGTAAGTTCCGAAAAATATGCTATTTGTTACTCCATTTGTTAAAACAGGAAATCCCATTCCGTTATAGAAACCTCTGGCCTAAAAAGTTTCAAGTTTATTAACTTTAGAAAATTTTTTAAACTTGTTTTTATTACCCTTTCATGTTTGTATGTGTTGATTATACATTGAATTGTGCTTTTTACCTCTGCTGTTTGCAACCTCACCTAAAATAGAAACTGGCATCAATTAATGAAAGCGATACTTAGTATCTATTGATGAAGAAATGCCTTGACAGTGTCAAGAGGATGGCCTACAAGCAACCCAGCACATCCTCCAAACCAACCCGCAATAAAATCAAAAGTATATTCCATTTAAATAGATTATAAAAAAAATACTCACCAGGCTTCGTTTTTAATTTCATTGTTTAAGTGGAATTTAAGTGGAGACGACAATCAATTTTTTTAATTATAATATTCATTGTGTTCCTCTTTAGCAAAAAATATTGTTAGCAAGATGTTTTTTATAATCATTTGAGATAAGTAATTTTTTATAAAAAAAAGTAAAATTCAATTGCTTTAAAATTTATTGCTTGAAAATTTTCTGTTTTTAAATACTATTTTTACTACTGTAAAAGAAATTTGATAATTGAAGCAAAATATTTGATGTACATTTTCGAGTGCAGCTCATTGAGTACCGTAGTGATGAAAATTACCGATAGGTGGCAACTGGCTAGGTTATTGAAACTTGGTCAGATGGTAAGTGAAGAATAGGATATGACCAACTACAATTTGTATTTTTAGAATAGTTTTAATTAATTTGGTTCATTTGGTTCATTATGCCAATTTTAGGTCTTACATCAGTGAGTGACCTTTTCGTGCCAACATATGATTGATGAAAGTTAAAAATTGTGGAGTCCCTGATGGGTTCTTGTCATTTATAAATTGTATGGCAAAAGTCCAAAACCAAAGAGTGCGTCAAAAAAATTACGGCATTCGTAGGGAATGCACGTATGGCCATAGCCCAAAATCCGCACCCGAATATAGCAATACCATGTTGTTGGAAAGTTCTCACAAAACAATGAATCATGCCTCTATATTTTGGTTTTAAAGGATCGTCTGCTTGTATACGACTTTTTATCACATCAAATGGTAAAATGCAAGTCCAAGATATAAGTCCTACCCCAAAGAAAAAAAAATTTATAAATAGTACATTTAAATAATTTAAATTTTTTACCTGCCATTCCACCAGCAAACATAATTTCCAAAACTGATGGTGGCGAGTGTGATTTTCTTAATGCTAAATCATATAAAACCATATAAATAGCCGAGGCCGGAAGATCCCTGAAATAAATATGAAAAAAGTAGATTTTACTAACAATGCATGTATTCTGTGAATACCTGAGCAATTGTATAGCTAATCCCTTGTAACAACCTTTCACACCATGATTTGTGTAAATAAACTTAAGGTGTTTCATTGGACCAACGTAATTAGATCCATATCGTTCTTAAAATAATAAATTTGCATTAAAATTAATGTACACAACATTTTTTTTTATACACTTACGAGATTGTAATTGAGTTTTAACGACTTCAGTTGGCGTAACAACTGACAGTTGCGCGAAGCCACCTACAATTCCTGCTAAGAAAATATGTGTAAAAGGTGGATGATATTCAATCTCATGTTGATTCTTATGTCCCATTAACCGTAATGCAGTCCCATAAGTTCCAAAAAATATACAGTTAACTATTCCACTTGTTAATAAGGGAAATCCCATTCCATTGTAGAAACCCCTGATCTGAAAAGTGTCAAAGTTTAGAAATTTTTTTTTATTTATAAATTAAAAATTTTGTACCTTTTCGTGTTTGTATGTGTTGATTATACATTGAGTTGTGCTTTTGGCCGCTTTAGTTTGTAATCTTACCTGGAGATAGAAATTGGTAGCAATTAATATTTATTAAAATCTGTATCTATGTTGAGTGTTGATGTAGGAATGCCTTTATAGTGTCAAATGGATGGCCTACAAGCAATCCAGCGCATCCTCCAAACCAACCCGCAATAAAATCAAAAGTATATTCCATTTTAGAAGGTGTTGTTTTGCAATTTATTTGTAAAGACAAATTATCTGTGTGTTTTATCAGATTAAATGAAAACTGACATTGAAGGATATGGTATACTTTATTTACAAAATAAAATGTTGGAATTAAATAACTTGATAATTTATTAAATAATGATATTATTTTCAGTCGTATTTAAAATAATAAAGTAAATATAAATTTTGGGGGGAAAAAATTGAAAAATATTTTAAAATGTTGTGAATTAGATGAGGAAAGTTAGCAACAGATGGCACCGGTTATAAAATCTGTAAAATCTTTGATAATCTTCAAAATCTTTTTTACAAACCTTTAGAAATCAGAGGCGGGTGGATCTTTTTTTATTATTTTTTTAATATTTAGGGTCAGAGCGTCATCTACAGGCGGGCGGGAACGTCAAACTACAAATTAATTTTTAATGGCCTAGTACTAACTGTGTAAACCACGTGCGCTTTTCAGTGGTCTTAAACTAATTCCGTTGTACGGATGTACAGATGTGAACATTCCGTTTTCTATTTCTTTCTACTGTGTAGATGGCGTAGAGATTTATCCAAAAAATGCAAAAGTACTTCTTACCCATAAAACCTAATAAACTAATTAAACTGTTTATTTTTCTTATTTTTTAAATTTTGGTTTATTTCAATAAGCAGTACAAGTTCATTACGTAACGAACAAAATTAGTAACACTTGTAAGTCAAAGGTTCAACGTGCTGGTCTAGACTTTTTTTTTTTTTTTTTTTAAAGAAAAGAATAAAAAAAAAATCCAATATTATTATTATGGTTAAATAAAACTGCAATTCACACAGTTCATTTCGATATTATGATTTTGATAATATCGATTTGTGGATATCATGCTCAAATATTTACCTCCCATCAATCTTTCCATCTTTTAGTACCTATATTAAACATAGTAAGAATTTGAAATTGAGACTAAAAGCAAATACGAAGCAAATATTGTGTTAAATAAAAATCGATATAATTTTTGAAGTATCGATAACATATCGGTCCTACGACAGCCAGATTTCTCTGTTTCAGTGTCGCCGCCGAGTGAGAGTTGGCGTAACTCGGCGACTGTTCTCGTGACGCGATAATAGTAAAGACTAACGAGCTCACTCGAGCTCATTTTAATTTTTGCAATACTTTTTTTTTTGGGGGGGGGGGTTCTAAATGTTTGAAAATTTTTAGTTTCTTAGCTCTAAAATGTCAAACAAAAAGCCATTTTATCACTTCTGGACCAGTTCTCCAGTAAAAAAAACCAGCCCAATCTTATCGAAATATGGGCCTCATGGAAGTAATTGCGCTAAACAGCAAACACGGCGCGTCATTAAGCGAAATTCAAGAATACATTATGCAAAATTTCGAGATGGCCATCAATGGCAAACATGGTTGTTCACTGACACAAATTCAGGACTTCATTATAAGAAAATTCAGGACTAAAAGTAAAAACCAAGACCAGGAGTGAAAATTCAGGACTCCATAATAAGAAAATTTCGAGATAACAGTAACAGCAGAGAAGCTGACAGAAATATTAATGAGAAGTATGAGAAGTATTAATAAAAGTTTAAAATGTAAGGAGTGAGGGTGAGAGTTGGCGTAACTCGGCGACTGTTCTCGTGACGCGAGAACAGTAAACGACTAACGAGCTCACGCGAGCTCATTCTAAATTGAATCAAGAACAAAAAACACCCAAATTATATAGAAAACTACGGTAACCAAAAAAAGTGAGGCAAGAGCAGTAAAAGTACGTCCATTTTGCCAAGTTAGAGACAAGTCCCAGGTTGGGCCCAAGTGCCAGAGATTTAAAAACTTAG
Source organism: Geophilus truncorum (assembly GCA_034695745.1). Lineage (NCBI taxonomy): Eukaryota > Metazoa > Arthropoda > Chilopoda > Geophilomorpha > Geophilidae > Geophilus > Geophilus truncorum. Next base: position 468 of record JAQFZP010000658.1, on the reverse strand, counting down.
TTTATTGTCAGTAGTTTTAGAGCAGTGAAAAAGAAGCCAAAAGAGAATAGAGACTAGAGAATATAGAGAATATAGAATAGAGTTATAAACAAGTCCAAGATTAGGCCCAAGTGCAAGCAATACGGCATTCTTTATACTTTGAGTACAAGTACGTTCATTTCAGTTAGAGACAAGTCCCAGATTAGGCTCAATATTAGATTTACAGGAAGCTGGGAAATATTCATGATGCACGCAGTTATTTCGAGCTAGCCATGGACTTTGATGTAAAAGGGCAAAATTACAAAGTGCCAGAGATTTATTAACTTAGTTAAGAAGCCATTAACTTAGTTAAGAAGCCAAAAGAAAGAATAGAATAGAATAAAATACTGAATAGTCAAGTGCCAGAGGATGCAAATGTTGAGATTAAGATTGTATCGTTGTAGTAATTGTTTAACTTATATTGCGATGATTGTGACGAATTGAGTAAAT
>JAQFZP010000657.1:0-29520 GCA_034695745.1 Geophilus truncorum | reverse complement strand
AGGCGGAACGCCTCACCTTACCCTCTGAACGAACCGGAACAGCGTTCCGGTGCGTTCCGGTCCATTTCGAGCCCTGGATGCGGTGGAATCTGATTGAAGTTTTAATGCTTCGGTTCAGTTAGTCTTCGCTTGCTGTGTGATGATGCGGCTCGGTAGTTGCATACCGTATGTTATTTAAAATTTTATGATACTGTATTAAGTTGGTTACAAAATGGAGTTTTGTGATTAATTAAAAAAAAAAAATGATATGGTACTTTCTATGTGTAAATATCACTTTGCTAGTGGCGACGCGATAAATCGTGGTGGCCATTTTTTATACTAAAATTATGCTATGGTGCAGTCTAGTGAGAAAACTCAACACTGTTTAATTGAATGGGCAATTTTAAAGTAAGTTCATTCATTTTTAACAATAAACCAGTTCAGTTCACTTGACCTTTAAGAGATTTTTACACTGATGAGAATTGTGATTTCTTGTATTGTTTGCATGATTTTTGCACAATAATACAAAAGAAAAATAACACCTTTGTTGCCACTAGTTTCCAGCATCTCACAGAGCTCTTTACCTTTATTTACAATAGAATTAAAAATCACTTAACATTTTTTAATTACCGTACCTACCGTATTCCAATGCGAACATTTCCTCTCAGTTCTCATCTTCTCTGAGGACTCAGACCACCAGTTCCCAACCAAACCCTAATCACCTCCTACATATCAATAAAACGGAACTAAAAGCAACTTCAGACTTCTTAATCACCGAAAACCTGCACCACTTATTTCTCTTATTCTTGGTTAATAGGTGCGAATGAGTAAGGGTTTGCTAATTGATTACTCATTTACCGGAGATTGCAATGACGTGCGTTGCAATTGGTTTTGTGTACCCAGAACCCAAGCGAAATTCATTGGTGGAATTAAGTGGGATGCTTTCTCAGTCGATTCCCTTTGTCGTCCTCAGCAATTTTCAATCTGTCGTGGAAATGTGTAGCGTGAAATAGACTGGTGCATCCAAGGCGAGAGCTTCGGTCCGTGAAGGGGAACGAGAACGCGCGGCAGTTGGGAAAAAATGCGAAAGCTCCAATCCCGCATTTTGATTGACAGGGGAAGAGGAGAAGGAGAGGACCGGAGAGTGATTTCCCGCTCGTGTTTGCCAGGAAAGGGGGACGCGAGCTTTTCATTTCGAAGAAAAGAACCAACTGGAGGTTGCTGCCAGTGAATTAAATGATTATTGACTCGCTATTTATGAGATGCTGTTTTCTTCAATTTGTGCCTTTTTATACCCATTTTTTTTTTTTTTTTTTTTTTTTTTTTTTTTTTTTATTTTTTTTTTTAAGTACAGTAGTAGTATTATTGTTATTATTATTATTATTATTATTATTGATTTTTATATTGGAATAAAATTGTTTTACAAATCAAAGATTCTGCAAACTGAGATATAAATCCCTTCAATTATACTGTTACTCGTTATACTCGTTTACGAATAGAAAATATCCACACAATTTTAAAAAATACTGGTAAGAGATTTAATTTTCTGAAACGTGTCATAGCAAAAATTTATTGTCAGCTGTGGTGAGTAGGCAGCCATCTTGTTCAACTGGTTTTGATGAATTGCTAAACTTTCTGTAAAACATCCTGTCAAGCTGCTGCCCCCCCCCCCCCCCCAACCGGCAAGCTGCACTGAAAGTGAGTTGGTTCACAAAAATGGTCACTGAATTAGAAATGGCGCTACTGCAGAGACAATGGAATGGCAAACTTTAGAGAATTTATGTACGGCTGTCATCGAACCGGATCGGATCGTTTCAGTTTTTGTAAAATCCGATTCAATCCGATAACGTATATCGGATTAAAATATCAAGTCCGATCTAATCTTGTATCGGATACATATTTATCATTATCCGATCTAATCGGATTAATGTGCAATCCGTTTTATTTTCTCGACATTTTTAAATATTTGTTTGTTTATCGTCCGGTTGCACCAACGAAAGTTAAAGTTAACTAGAGTTTAACCAATGTTAAAAGTATTGCTAAGCACAGTTTAAATAGTAACTGTTGTTGGTGCAACCGACCCTATGAGTCATAAACAACCAAGTATTAAACTTTAAATAAAAAAATTTACAGTTTCGTTTAAAAATAATATTTTATTCATATTTTATCGAATCGAATTAAATTTGTACAAATTCGATCCTCATTCGAATTTATTTCGGATCGAATTTTGGTGGTTTGAATCCGAACCGAAACTTATATATTCGATTCGAAATCCAGATCGGATAATCCAAACCGATTGTAGAACCTTATGTACAAGTGTGAGCATGCTCAAAATGTATCATTATCATTAAGATACAGTAATTTAAAAATTAAGTAAAACACATTTTACACACTGACTTGGCTAGAATTTTTAAGGGCTTATTTCAGGAAATTACGATAACTAATACGAAAGCCCGCAAAAGATCGAATAAAAAGATAGTAAAAACAGAGAAATTGTATATTTATGTTATTTTTGATATTTCCTCTCACTTTACAGAAAATAATAAAACAAACTTTACTTTTCCCCCATTTTTTAATATATATATTTTTTATATATTTGAGTTATTGATTAAAGTGGGCTTCTAACATCCATCTCGATTATTTGTCATCTGGTTTTGGAGATGTCGTATAATGGAAAAGTTTGTAGCGGTTGATGTAGGAGAGTGGTTTGAAATCAAATAAGAATTATTTGGACCTTCCATTGTCATTTTAGTGCGGGGAGGGGTTGGGTTGAGTTGGGAGGGGGGTAAGAATTGATGCAATGTGTGTCAGTCCTCCCTCATCCTCATCTTCCTGCTTGCGCATCATTACCCCCATCTTTGTGCCGTCTGTTTGCAGTGGTGAATAACCCAGGGGTCAGTGATTGATGGTCATTTTCGCAAGAGTGATTTTTTTTCTGACTCGGGTTCTCGTGTCTTAATCATGTTTGAATTGATCTTCAGCTTGTCGTTTTGACGGGTTTTCGGCTTGGTCAAGAGCGTCTTTATTTCATTTGCTGGCGACGATGGACGACGTAATGAAAAGAAGAGTGTGAAAAATTGCCGCGTTATCATAGTTTTGTTAGGAGGGACGGGAGAGGGCGTTGTATGGAGGGGTGGTGGGGGTTGTTTTGCACAGATGGCAGTTGAATGACGGGATTTAAGAAAAAGATTTTTTTTTTTTTTGATCTGTGGGTAGCAAAGTTTTGCTTAGGGTTTTATTGTAGTTTGGAAAATGACAAGTGAAAAAAGATGACTGTAAATGTTATTTCTGCTGAGGGAATTGATTTATTGTCTGATTTGTTTGTTTTTGTTGTTGGATGGTGGGTGAATGAGTGGGTTGACAGAAATATTAATAAAATGACTGTTTGTCATTGTTTTGAAAGTTGGATTTATGAGGTGACTAATTGATGTGGGAAAATGGAAAAAGTTGTGGAATTGATGAGTTGTATTTGAAATCGATAAAATTCATATCAAAGTGGAAGAAGATGAAAATTTCGATTTGGTTGTTAAAAATTCAATTATTTTAAATGTAAATCAATTTTCTTTTCTTCCAAACCAACTTATGATCAACTTTTTTAAATGAAGAAATAATCATAAAACATGATCTGATGTACCGTACTTTCTAAACTATAGCCACTTGAGACCTAGAAAAGTGGCTACAATATGTACAGTAATAAACATAGCAAAGAACTCATAACACACAGACGCTCTCTGGTGGTTGGGATAAATAACTATTTCATCAAATTTTGATTAACTTCAAAAATTTATTATAAATTAATCAACTTTTTCTTTTCTAGACAAATACTGAAAGACTCAAGAGACGAACTCCCAAAACACTAAATTCGAAAACTATAAGTGGCGTTTACACTTGTAAGCACAAATTCAATTTTATTCTTCTTATTGTTTATAAGAAGACTTTCAGCTCGTTTTTAATCTTCTGAGCCAAGTTAAATACCAACAAATGAGCACGAACTTTGATCTTGCTTTTGGCTGTTTAAACATTGATTTTCTTTTAGAAGTGTGAACACCTATCAAACAAATTTCATTTTGTCATTTCTTCTATTCTTAATTTTTCCTTACTAGTGTGAATCTCACTTAAAGAGCACAGTTTTAAAATACTACAGTTTAAGAAAAGGTGAAAGTGACCAAAACATTATCACAAAACCACAAGACATTGTTTATGTTTAATGAATGACAAAAAGAAGAAAAGTTGAGAGTTTTATTTTAATTTAATCTGCGTCGGTATCGGTATCGGTATCGGTGATTTTCGCACGAAAGCAAAGCTAATGAAAAGAGGCATGAAAAATTGGTCGCGTTATCTGCACTTTTCGGCCAGTAGTGTACGAGTGGGCTGTTGGCGGTGGCACAAAAAAGAGGCTCCACGCATTTTATCCCGCCAGTCGTGATAAGAGAGCGTCTGCTCTGCTCTGTAGTTCGGGGGGAGTGGGAGTGCATTAAGATTGTTAAGAGGCTAAAATATGACAGTCATTTAAGGAGGGACGTATCATTAATGCGGTACTGCACAGTTTACCGCATGAAAAACTGATATGAGTTTTGCAGGAAATGTCAGAATAAAATGCGGTGAATTATCGAGGTCTTTTGCTGAAATATTTTTCGTATCGATTATAGATTAGAGGCAAGCCAGGCGAGCCACGTGTTTGGGGCTATTGCTCTGTTCTATCGGTTTATTATTAATTGGTGCAGTAGAAATCATAAAATATTCAACCGCACGTCAAGCCAGTCTCATTTGCAAAATGGACGAGTGTGTTAGAACTATGTATTTTAGGTGTTGATTTTTTTTTCTAGGCTCTGCGCCGTGCGCCACACGCCATCGGCGCGCACCTATTGGCATCTTTATACCAATAAATTGAAGGGTGTGGCTCAAACCGCCACTCATGCAGCCCCCCTTCTCTCTCTTATATGACCAACGGAAGGTTGTTATTAGTCACGAACTGGGGCCCGTGCATGCATACTCAAATGCATACTTAAATATTGCACTTGTCTGCTTTGTTTTCGCTTGTTTTTGCTTACAGAAATAGTCCCTAGATGGCCTTTTTTAGGTGTTTGGGTTGTGTGGGGGTTTGGGGGGGGGGGTTGGGTTGTTTTTTTTTTTTTTTTTTTTTTTTGGTTTTGTTGTGTTTTAGATTTTGGTTTTTTGGTGTTTGCAGTTGGCTACATCTGGTGAGAGTTCTTTGAATTAATGGTTGTTGTTGTTGTTTTGTGAAATGGTGATGGCGCTGGTGTCTGTGTGATGACTGGGGAGTGTGGTTTTGTTTGATGTTTTGTTGTATCTTGGAATTTGGTAAGGTGTTTGGTGCTTGTGGTTGGCTACATCTGGTGAGAGTTGTTTGAATTAAGAGTGGTGGGGAGTGTTGTTGTTGTTGTTGTTTGAGATGATGGTGGCACTAGGAAGTGTGGTAGTGGACTAGTGGTGGTGGTGATGATGATGACGAGGTTCGTGGAGATTTAGGATTATTTTAAAAGATTTGTGAAGATTTTAAAAAATTTATTGGATTTCAGACAATTCTTAAATGGAATTTTCAAGAGATATTTAAAGATTTACTACGTAGGGGTTTTTCAGTAATTTTTTCAAAAGATTTCAAAGATTTATTTACTGGTTGTTTGAAGATTTTTAAAGTTTTAAGAAAAAAACAACTAGTTTTAAGAGATTTATAGAGACTTTTCACTGGTTTTAAACAATTTATTTCACATATACAGTATATATTTCTTTGAAAACCTGTCAACAATCTGACATCTCAATGCTGACATTTTTTTCTTACTTCCAATGACCAATGAAATGACACCAAACAACACCAACCCCTAAAAAACATCTCACACCACACAAAAAAAATCAATAATCAAACACAGCTCACACCACCTGGTGACAACCACCCCAACCCACAATCCAACCCAAACCAAACCCAAAAACTGCCCACCCTCAGCCTCACTGACCGATTAGTCCATACGATTCGAAGTTAGAGCGTTAAGAAAACGAAGCAAACCAAACCCCCACTCCAAACTTCACCTTTGCAACCTTTCTCCGAAAATAAAAAACTTTTGAAGTGTGGTGGAACACGACACAAGAGGGCGGACCCACCAGTCTAATGTAATAGTCATGTTTGGCGAATTGAAATCAAATCACATTCTTCCAGTTTATGATTGTGTTGCTAACACGACATTATTCTCGAGCTTCGGCTAATGAATATATCCTTCATAAATCATCGGAAAATGAGCAATTTTTTTCCTTTAGTTATATTTTTGCCTGCATTCATACTTAGATTGCAAATCTGGAAGCAGGAAATGTCCCATTGTGATTTTTTTTCTCTCTCTCTCTCTCTTTCCTTGAAATTCAGATCAATTTTAATGATCGTAGCGCTTGCTTGCAGGAGCTTACTCACGGCCGTTTGGCTTTTATGAAGTGTTTTCCATCCATTTCTTGTAATCTGGCGCATAAAAAGAGCTTTCAAATCGGATTTGGAGCACACAGGAAGCGCCGTACACGATTTTTTCCCTCTTTTTTTCCCTTCGAATTTCAGAATTACTGGGGTTATGCCCGTGGATAAGTTTGTAAGTGGGTTTCATTAGAATTAAGACAGTAAATCGTGATTAAAAAAGTCGTGTGCGGAGTCGAGCGGTGTAAAGCGGAGTTGAGCGGAGTTGAGCGGAGCAGCTGACGTTTGAAATTTGGTTGCGTTTTTCCCAAATTACCCACTTTGGAGCGGGCAATTTTACGAGTATCTCGCGCTGCCAATTAAGCATCTGTGCGACGACGAAGGTGCTGCCGGGGCTGCCGGGGCTGGCAGTGAATTTAGATAGGACTTTTTGTTTTTTAACTTTTATTCATTTGTAGCTAATTGTTCATCGTGTTTTGCATTCATTTCCACGACTTTGTTTGTACTTTGCTGCGCGCTCATCAACAACATTATTTTGTGACTTGAATTTCAATTATGTTGCACTAGGTTCACCAGCTGTTGGAAACTTTTGTCGTGTCGATCTCGGGGAAAAAGGAAAAAGGAAAAAGGGGAAACGGGCAAGGTGGAAATGGATTTTTTCTTCTCTGTTCTGTTAGTTGTTTGTTTGCAATTGAAATAAAGTATTTATGTTGAATTTGATAGGTTTCGGTGTTTTTTTCTTTTTTTTAATAGTTTGAAATTCATCTAGGTTTTCTGTGTAAACAGTTGTCGCTTTGAGCGGGAGAAAAATTAACACGTGGAAACGGAATAAATTGAAAGTTGTTTTTCTCAAATAATTTATTTGTTTTGATTTTGGAATTGAAAAATAAAAGGTTTAAAGTTTAAAGGTTGGTTGTTTTGATGAATGTTTAAAGATGTTTTTAAATTTGGTTTTAATTTTAATATGATAATGCCCAGCAGTTTGTGTCTTTTTGAGAGTGTTTTTATGACTTTTTTATATACAGTAAAAAAAAGTGGGGCAAAATAATGTAAGAAAGTATGTCTTTTCGAGTATTTACCTCAGCGGTGTAACCAAAATAAGTTGTACCAGAAGTATGACATTTACTAAAAATGAAAATTTTGTCCCTTAGTACCTTAAGGGCCAGTTGCACCAATGAAAGTTAAAGTTAACTAGGTTTAATCAATGTTAAAAGTATTGTTAAACTAAGCTTAAATTTTAACTTTTGTTGGTGCAACTGGGCATAAGAGATGCTGCTAACTAGTAGCAAAATGTTTAACTACGGTACAGTATTCTTGGTTGCACTGCGCAAGTGCAAAAATGTTCAGTTATGCAATTTTTATGGAAATAATTATGCAGATAATTTCATATTTAAACTTTGCAAAACTAACTCAACATGATGCAAAATGAGTCAGATAAAGAAAATTCGAGAATTGTAGTACAGGGGTTTCTCACTAGGGGGTACAAATGTGCTTTTTTTCTAGTACACCTAGAATTGGGCAATAGATTTCGATAAATCTTCGCCACCAAATAATGTAGTTTTGCATAATTTTACTCAGCATTTATGGTAAGTGTCATATTTCCATTTTTATTTACAATACTTCTGGTTATCACTTAAATCACAATCCAATTTTATACACCCCAAAGCTTATCTTTAATATCATTAAAAAATTAATTTTTATTTAACAGGTAAATTTTAGTACGGTAGTAATAAATGTTTTAAAAAAATTGCATTTTATCTCTATTTTGTACCCAGTTGAGACGTAAAGTCTTTTTTATACCTATTTTTGTGGCAATAAGGTTTAAAAACTACATAAAAGTGTAAAATACGTGTTTGTAATTATAAAGTAAAAGTATGTAATAATACATAAATGTCATCTTTTTCTTAGCATGTATACCTCAAACAACAAATTTAAATTTTACAAATTCCATTAAATCTCAACCTCAACCCAAAAATTCTGCTTCAACTTATTAACATTATTGCAACAACAAATTACATTCAAGTCCCTTTTACCTCTTCAACGGGATTTTTTTCAAACAAAACCAGATTCTTAAACAAAAAAAAAACAAAAAAAATGATGCAATTCCAAGGGTATCACCAGAGTTTACATACAACTCCAGCTTGTTGATGCCATCTTAAATATACACGAGTCAAAATAATGAACCGCTGTTGTTGCTCTCGACTCCCTGTGGAGACTAATTTATGACACATTCCCATAAAAATATTTGGGAAAATAAAAGGCAGTTTTCAGGGCACATCCATTACCCTCACGGCTTTGAAAATTACATGCTAACATCGAACAAGGAAAGCAAAAATTAATTCCTCCTTAAATCTCACAAAATACATGCAGATAAAACAGAGAAAATTGGGTCTTAAAATGGCGTGGAAATAATTGAACTTCATCGATAATTGCGATTATTTCGAGCGATAAAAATTTTCCTGTTTTTCCCTTCGTCGCAAACAATCCCTTACAACTGCGACACACGAAGCATAATGACATGGAAAAACAGTGACGGAACAATTTTAGCGTTGATTGATAACTGCAGATGAATATCAGCAAAGTTCGGACGAGAGGGAAGCAGAAGTTGCATTATTCATAGCACAACTGATATCGAAATTGTGATTAACACGTTGTCGTAGGTCAATAAATGCAAGGCGATAAGCGCGAAAGGTTGTAATTTAGCAATAAAAAGATTAAATGCATGTTTGTGTAATTTTTATTTAATAAACGCTCGTAGGTATTTCTCGTTTTGCAGCAACAAGAAGAAGGCGAAATTTTTTGTTATCGATTTTCGAAGTTTATTTGGTCAAATTATACTGTTTTTATTTTTATTATTTTTATTGTTATTGTTGTTTTGTTGAACCAAGGTTTAGTTTTGGGACGTTGCAATCGATGTTAATCTTAAATAAAATAACGGTTGACAGGCGGCGTTGTGATGGAAGTAAATAAAACAAATGCTGAAAAGGCATCGGTAAATTGTCGTGTTTGTATTGCGTGAATAATTGACGTTTTATAAATGTAAAAATGCTTGGGCAAACATGTGGATGAGTGTATTCATTATACATGCTGACTTTGTAATAAGCTAAAAATCGTTGTTGTTTCGTATGAGTAAATAATGTATGGCTTGGGTGACATTTTTTTGTGGTTTTGAATTTTTTTTTTTAAGGAATCAGTGAGTCAGAGGGAAAACCCTTTGATTTAATTATCGTTTCATATACAGGTGTCATCACTTAGTTTACGTGGAAATTGACTATTTTTTTTTGCAATTAAAGACTTAGTTTTGTTGTTGTTGTTTTTTTTAATTGTAATTTTATTTTGGTTTTGTTTTTCTAGGTTTTTGTTTTGTTGGTGGTCCCTGGATCTTATCGGAGATTCGGAGGCAGGTTGCCATATGGCTTTAGTAGCTGATTGTGACTTTAAACCTAAATCTCCTCATCTTCTACAATTAAGGTTAATGGATCTCCGATAAGGGGCTAAAACATGGCTTCCAAATGTTGAGTCTAAAATTCAACTGGAGTGGAAAGATGAGTGTTTTTCATCGGTCAGTGTTTGTTTTCTCTTTTGTATCTTGTATAATTGCACACGCACTATCAATTAAGGAATTAATTAGTGACAGTTTTTGTAACCAGATGGCATTTGTAGAATTTAGATTTGAGATGAAAAATGCATTTAGGTTGGCAAATGCCCTCTGGTGATAAAAAGTTGAAGTATTTTAAACATTTACATAAAATTTAGCTAATCGTTGGGAGGAAAAAGACATTATTGTAAATCAATTAGTAAATCTAGGCCAGGCTGAATCTTATGCGTAAATTTAACTTTTTTGCGGATTCGGAAAAACTAAATGCTGTCGATGAGATTTGTGGGATTTGGAAAATTTTTCAAAGATTTGTGCAGATTTTATTAAAGATTTACAGATTTTTCAAGGTTTTTGACATTTTTCTCAGATTTTTGACCAATTTTTAGGGTATTTTATTTTAAAGGATTTTTTGACGAAAGATTTAAGATTTGCAGAGATTTAAAGATTTTTATTTATATATTTTTTTAACCTTTTAACGAGATTTTAGAGCATGTCATCAGACCCATTGCTTTTTAGTCAAATAAAACTTACTTTTAATTCAATCTGCAAATCTACGCCATCTCAGGGCATAAACGACAAGCTTATTCATCAAACTTAAAAAAAAAATTATTATTTTTTCAAACCATTGAACTAAATATACGGTAGTTATACAATATACGGTAATTTCAATTTCAACTACGCTAAGTTGGATGACGTCACACGACATAAGTGCGCGCTTTTTTTTCCGTTTCCCTCGTAAATCTGGCTTTTACGTTTTCACAAACGCGTTTGAGAGTGAACGCAAGAAAACAAATACTCTAAGGAAATCACAAAGGAAATCTTGTTCCGGTTAACAGCTTTTAGCAATAGTCCCACGTGCCTCCGTCTTTTAAACGTTATTTAGGATATAAATGAGAATCATTAAAATCATAAAAAAAACGAAGTAGTGATATAAAAACGAGACGTTTTTGTATGCAGTCGAGACGCGAATAGGTCATATGGTGCAATGGAATGATTTACCGAATCCTGTAGCAAAGTGTGTGAATATTCAAGGTGTTTCGTGAGGGACATCCAGGTGCAATGAGAACTGGTGGACTCCAACTGCGAGAGAAATGAGAAATGCACTTTGATTTATGTGCGGTCGAGGTTTTGATGAAATTTTCGTTGCAAAGGGTTCGGGAACAAAAAAAATTATTACTGTAATTTCCGTTGCATATTTTTGTATGGAACCCTACTTTTTCCCCCTCTTTTACACAGACTTCTGGGTATTTTTCATGGGATAATTTTTTTTTTTTTTTTTTTTTTTATTCTTCTGCTTTCGGCTTTGATGTGGAAGTTAAAGAATGTAGAAATGCAGTTCTGTTGAAAATGAATTACTATGAAATTGTCAAAATTTATTGTGTTAATATGTCAGATGGAGGAAAAAATTATTTCTCATGACAATTTAAAGTTTGCAGTTATTTTGTGATGATGTGAGTTGCAGTGTAGTTGAAATGATGAATGTGTTGTGTTTTAATTTAAGACTGGGTTGTAAAATAAGTAATAAATAAATTTTGAAGAGACAAAATGGACCGTATTTCTTAGTATAACGACAGTCGACAACCCACAATGAAATTCAATGACGTCATGGATTGGATGGATAGAGAGCGCTTAATGTCTCTAGTTGCTACTGTGGCCATTATTGGCGACCTGTTGCATGACACTGAAAGCTGACTTTTAATATTATTACAAAAAAATTACATCACAGAGTCACATGACCTATAGACATTTTTAGTTTTAATAAAGAAACGATATCTACAGTTTTGATACTTGATACCACGATTATCTATTCGATTACTTAATTGCAAGTATTACAAATGTTCAAGAAAAGTTGATGAAAAATTTTCGCACCTCAAACAGGCAGCAATTTTGTATTTATTATTTTAGGGTTAAAATTCCAAAATCTTTCCCAGTTTCCAAAATTCCTAAATCGTGCTTTCTTTGAATAAAGGATGGCAATTTTTTTTAACAAATGGGGGCTACAAAATGAAGTAACAAAAGAACAATTGGTGCATTCAATTTCGTTAAGGCAAAGTCACTTAACTGCTTTAACTGCCTTAAGTGACTTAAGAAAACGGAAATGGCGTCACTTTACGTTAAGTGACTGTTCCTAAAGCAGCTTAACTATAAGTCACACGTGGGGTCTCTTATTTGCCTTAAGTATGTGACTTAACTTAATTTAGGTCACCTGCATTTTTTGAGAGGCAGTTTTTGGGAAAATAAGTCACTTAAAGTGATGGTGTTATAATTTTTTTTTTTTTTTTTTTTTAATTTTATATTCACAAAATTTAAATTTTTGCAGAAATTTATTTAAAATTTGTAAGTTAAATGTCTGTTTAGCTTGAAAAAGAAGTCTCGACCTTATTCTTGGTCGTGATTGCCATAGCAGTCAGCGTCTACTTAAAAATTTAACAGCAGATGGTGTTGATTAATTGGAATTAGGAGAATTAGCAAGGGACGAGGCAAAGGATTAGTCCCACCCTTCTGTTATTTCGTATGACTTCTCAGGCCTTTTCAAATTTCGTTTTTCTCGCCACAATCTTAACTCTTGCATTACCAACCATGTGTAAAAATTTACACATCACACATATTGAATAATTTTTTTTTTCTTCTTGAATTTATGCATATTCTAGTTACGTAAGTTCTGGCTAAATTTGGTGTAAAAGAATTTTGTAGCCCTTAGAAATTCTTTTCCTCTTAAAATCCTACGAGACTTTTTGGTTAGGCTTCCCGCTATAGTTAATGAGGCATACTTTCAGTATTTCTCCTAAAAGGGGTACACAGCAAGGGTCAAGTCATGCAAGAAAAGAATGATTCTGATTGGTTAAATGTACTCCCTCTGTTGGCAGTAATAAACATTACCTCCAATTTGGCTAACGGCGCTTCAGCTCTGGGGTACCGTACTGAAAATGTGTAAATTGTTACACATTGCTGGTAATGCGCGTAGATTTATGCGACCCGGTAATGAAAGGGTTTTAAAACATAAAATTTTGACATAAAAATAAGATATTTAAAAAAAAAGTCAAATTTTCATAACAGTATCACTTTAATGCACCTAAAAAAAATTACTTTGGTGAAATGTCTTTTGCTTAATTTAAGTCGAAAAACACTCGGAGAACATTTTTATCGAGTTTAAATTTAAAATATTAAAAAAATGTGAGCGTTAGTAATAAAACCTAGTAAAACTCTATTGTTCTTTCGTTAGTTTAATTTGTCGCTACTTGGTGGTGTTCCGAATTCAAGTCGCATGATGTGGCTGAATGCTGGTAATGATTTAAAAATTTCTTCACCAGCAAAAAACGCCAAATTTGGAAAGCATTTACTTATTTGAATATAGATACTCCAATACCACTTTATGTCTTACTTTTTATACCAAAAGTTAAAAGTTTAAAAGTCAGTCTATATCAATCACTATTCACTTTACAATTGAATTTACATTTGGAGACATGAACTTCCTATTTAGTCTAGTTCTGAAAATCCATTAAAAGCTCGAGCGAGGAAATAGCACGTCTATCTTCACTAATTTAACAGCCTGCTTGCCATTAATTGTTTTTTTTTTCTAATGTTGTGGCCTAGAAGTGTGTTGCTAGCACTGCTACTTAATCACTTAATCCAGTTATCGGCATTCTATCATTGTACAGTCAGTGCAAAAAGTTTTCTGTGTAAGCAATAACAGCTCACGTGAATTGAATTTACAGTACGGTAGCTTACTAACTCAAAATACATCACATCACAATGGGTGCAAGTCATAAATTATTTCGTGCAAATTTCTTATTTACACACACAATTGTCTCAGCGAGTAATGTCAAAGACATCACTTACTTTGGAATCTTTAAGATACGGTACCGTAGTCTTTTATTGTATTGTACTGTTATTTTCAATCATTTAGGTTCAAAGACTCACAAAATATTAACATTTACTAAAATAAAACAGAAAATTTACATCTGAATAATTTTCTTAAATATAAATAATTCAGAAGTAATAAAAGAATATTTTGAAACCAAACATCAGCATTCTGTTAATCATCAACCAGTTGTAATTGAAAGAACTTTTTAATTAACATCACACTTGTTTTTGTTTACATTATTTCAAAAGCTAAAATTTTGCCTGTCTAACTTTATTTAAGAAATATGTAGCTATGTTTATTTATTTATTTATTTAAAGAATAATTAACTTACAAATTTGCTTTTCTTTCCCTCACAGTTGCGGTAGTTGAGTGAACAAACAGCACTTTAACTATTATCAACATAACATTTCATCAAACTAAAACATTTAAACAAAAAAAATTATTATTGAACAATTTTGAATAAATCAATAGAAAATTAATCATACTTCACTTGCCACTTTGATTTGTCAACTCAATATTGAGCCAGAATGCCTAATCCAATAACTGCCAAAGACAATTTTTGTCTGCACAGGTGAAAGTGCAGATGATTTCTCTAAATTAATTAGTGATTTGAACCTATGTAATTGTGTTGTTGGTTTGATGATGATGGTGTAATAAACACAAACTTGGGTGAGGTTAGCACTACTCAAATCCCCATGAGGTCTCCTCTTCTAATTACTGCTTCTCACTGCAAACCATAACTACAATCTGTTGTTGCCTTTTTTATTTCCTTGTTCCTCCCACTTTAAAAAGAAAAAAGAAAAAAGAAAAATAAAAAATAAATTTCTCTTTTTTGTATTTTTCTCATTATTTCAGCGGTGGATAAAATTATAAGTTTGTGGAATGGAAAATGATTAGAATTTTGGCAATGGACGGGAAGAGATTAGCATTAAAAGGCGATGTTTTTGTCTTAGCTCGGAATCTTAAGTCTTTATCCTGGGTATTATATGAGGATCATTATTTGAGAGAGTCGCCCAAATGAGATGTTTTTCGGCTGGAAATTGCTTCTCATTACGCTGTGTGCGTGTGTAATGGGTGAGTAGCAGTTGCAAAAGGGGTTTTAGTTTCTTGAGAAATAAAGAAAAATTAAATTGATACTCATAAGAAGGAAGGGAGAATGAATGTTAGTCTATTAATTTTTGCATAAATCAAGTAGGGCATTTTTATGAAGCTGATGCTGAAATTAAAAGGTTTTTGCCAAATTGAAAAAGTTGGCAAAGAATTGTTTTAGAAGATATTTTTTCATTGTATTGATTATTTGTGGAGAGAGATGAATTATTTGCAGCTTCTTATCTGGTTAAAAATTTATCATGCTTCTCAATATAGGGAATTTTAAACATTAGGATTGCACAGTAGAAAGTGATTGAAAGTAATTTATTAATTTCAGTTTGGTTCAAAGAAATGGAAGAAAAGAATTTAGCAGTTGATATTTTATTTTTTATTTTTATGCCAATTTTTATGTAGTTTTTTGTAGGAGTGTAAAATTGCAAAGATTTTAAATGCAATATTTGAACTTTTTTAAATATTCAGAATTGTGATTTAAGAAAAATAAATAAATGTAAAATTGTAAATTATTTTTTTTAATTAATTAATTAAATATTTTGGGTAATATTATAAAGTTAATGTTATCTAATTGATGATGAGACATATTTTCAAGATTTAAATTTCATTTTTATTAAATTTCTAGTAAAATTCAATTGAATGTATTGCAGTAAAGCTTTCTGCAAAGCACAACTGAAAACACAGTAACATACAGTACAAACTTTTAATCACATCATTTACTAGACATTTCTAGGAAATGAAATGACCTTGAAAATTAGTTTTAAAGTCATAAAAATGTCACCTAAAAATTATTGTATGATTCCATAACTTCAAAGTATGTCTTGTGATTTTTCAGTTTCAAATATCAAAACACTTCGCATAACATTTATTGTGCAAAAATTCAAACGTAGACTTCATATATTTTTCAAAATTCAAAGACAAATAAATAAATAAATAAATAAATAAATAAATAAATAAATAAAAAATTCAAATTCCAATTTTTGTGCGAGGCTTCAAGACAAAACTCTATTCTTCCCATTTATTTGCTCCCAGGTACAAATTGCAGAGGATTTACCGCCGCCATGTGAGAAATCTTTTATTTCTAGCTGCGCACTTGCATCATAAATTACTTTGTTTTAATTAATCACTTGGCCAGAAACGCAGTGCTGAAAACAGCGCTATTTCCCTTCGCTAGTTCTAATGACAAAGTAATTGTGAAACCATTATAATTTACCAAGAAAGTGCAATTTCGCAAATTTATTTCTTCCAATCAATTACCATTGATCATTGCCGAAGCTACTTGACTAATTATCGACAATCCATAGCCGAAATAAATATTGGAAAGTGAAGCAAATTAATACAAGTTTCATTTTAAAACTTATTGGATTATTGGATTTGCCCGTTTGTCATTTGTCTACCGAGACCAGCAAACAAATGAAATTATTGTCAACAAACTTTTAGACTTTGGAGATTGTCATTAATTAAGTCGACAACATTAAACTCGTCTTTAAAAAGCTCCAGATATAGTGAATTGATAAATTCAAGTGTACGTTGCAATGAAATAAAGCGTAAACATTGAGGCTGAAATAAAGCGGATAATCCACTTATCGCCTTAATATTCCTTTCAAGTTTTACATTTGCAAGGGAATTATATGCTTATATTTTCTGTATGTTGTTTGCTATTATAGTTTATATTTGGTTAATTGTGTAGGCCTTCTGGTTTTTTTTTTTTTTTTTTTTTTTTTTAGTAGGTTATGGATGGAGTTGAGTTTTTCGTTTCGAAATGTTTGGTTGGTTGACCGGTAGTTTTTTTTGTTTTTTTTTTAGCTACATTGGCTTTCATTTTTCTAGACATTATAGGGCTAATTTTTTTCTTCTTAGATGTAGCAAGTGGAGAATTTTGTTTTTACAGTATAGATAGCAGGGCCCCCAAAGCCAAAGCATTATCAGCATTTAGTCAAATTGTGCAACTTGAAAATTTGGTACGTCACCATGTTGCGACAAATCAAACTAACTAAAAAGCAATAGATGTTTACAAGGATTTACCATTAACTTTCACATTTTTTTGAATATTTAAATTTAAGCTCAATGAAAATGAGTTTTTCAAGTGTTTTTTGACTTAAATTATCATAGGTAAAATGGCATTGCAACAAAATAACTTTTTAGATGCATTTATAATCTTTGTGGCCAATTTGAAATTCAACTAATGCTAATTTTCAAATTAGCCAGGAAAGATTATTAATGCACATAAAAAAATGTTGTTTTTTTTTGAGCTAATTTAAGTCGAAAACACTTGGAAAACTCATTTTTAATGCGTTTAAATTTTAATATTCAAAAAATATGAAAATTAGTAATAAAACAGCTAAAAATCCATGTTCTCTCGTGAGTTAATTTTGTTGCTACTTGAGGGTGTGCAAGATTTCAAACCCTTGGATGTGGTTGAATGCTAGTAATGAATTTTTTCGAGAGGGGTTTTAGGGTTAATAAAAAACAAACCAAAAATTATCCTAAAATATGAAATTTTTTATTTCTATTATTTTTTGAGTTTTTAATATCATTTGATATTTTTTTTAATTTAAAAAGTTTAGAAAATTTTAAACGTTTATAAACATTATTGATTTCACATGAAATTTTCACGCATAATTACCATTTTATGGACCAGGTTATGCATAATCAGGATGTTTCATAGATTTACATAATTTATGCCCCATCTAGATCTTTCTTACTTCATCTTTCACATTTTTTTAAATTATTTCACATTTTCTTTACAAAGGCAAGAAATTTGAAAAAAACAACTCATGTACGGTAATTACATATAATTTGCAAATAATATTGATTTTAAAAATGTTTCTTACAATTTACAATTTAAAATCCTTATTTAGGAGGTTACAACTCCCATTCTCCTTTCCCTTATATTGTAAGTCTTACAAAACTTTACACTTGAAAAAGAAGGAAAAAAAAAAAAAACTGAAACCAAAATAACTAAAAAAATATAAAATAAAAACAAAAAATAAAAAAAAAGTAACAAAAACAAGACTAAAAGCAAAAAATAAAAACATTTCTTCTCACACCAAAACAAAGCAATAAATTATTCCCTTTAATTGTTTTGTTCATTCCAAGAAGTGGTAAATGAGAAAATGAAATCTCAGTTGACATTTTCTCATTAATTTCAGCACACTGATATACTTGTACTTAAAGTCACCATTGTGTCCAACATATCACCTTACCAATTAAAATACGCAGGTACGCCTAAAAGAAAAGCAGAAAATGGAAACTCTTTATCGTCAAGCAACATTCCTTCTGTCTTAAAGGGCCCATTGCACGCTCTGAATTGGACACCGCACGCATAACATTCCGCAGAAAAATTACACTTTTAGTTTGAATTTAATTAATGAGCTCAAAGGGGTGGACATTGAATATATCTCGTTTCTGTTGCAACCGCAAGCTCAGTGAATTGCCTTTTCCGAGTGGATTTACAACCTGTAAATTGGTGGGGCGCGGCAAAATGTCTGCTCGCGAACCCGGTCTTTTGTGTTATTAAGTGAAATCTCAATTTATATTAAGAATTATCCGAAAAGCACAAAAGGTTTCCTGTGCTGGGGATAGCCTTGAATGCTGGTACGGTGTATCACCCCATGAGGTTTACGTTTTATTTGTTGGTAACGGAAGGATTCAGCCATTTATCTTGTGTGCAAAGGGGTTTCAACTTGAGGTATAAATCATTTTATTAAAGTTGTTTCGGTTTTCCATGAGCACAGGAACGAGAAATCTTATCAATGAATGGATATACAGTACTGTACTGTTGGTTAAAAGGATTGGAAATTAACTCAGACTGAGCAAATTGAAATGATTGCTTTGGCTCTATTGGAAAATGTCATAGCTTTTCAATTTCAGATTGGGTTTAAAGGAGCACATTACTTGTATAGTGTAGAGTGTAGCTGTAGTTCTTGTAAGTAAATTGGTCTAGACAGATATTGTTTATTTTTTATTAAAAAATTTGATTATTTTTATTTACTTTTGATTTGAAAAGAGGTGGAAGTAATGTTTAAAGTTGCAATGAGCTTCTGTGACTACATGTGATCATTTCGATACTGGTAACATCGAAGAGTGGTAGATGAAAAGAGACCCAAGTGAGATGGAAGGTATAGGTTTGTGATAAATGACCTCTTGAAAACAAACTATACTTGTTTTATATTTTAATTAATTTCTGTAAAGTTCTTAGTGAACCTCTGCTATTTCTCTGTTGGCACCAGTAGCTACCTTACTTTCTATGATGTCACGAAAATGAATTACAAGAATCAAGAAGATAAGATGGCTGCATTGACATGTGAGTAAGAAGATTAAAGCTCTAGTCTCTTTTAGTTTAATGAAAATGGTTGTATTAATTAGTTATGTTTGAGCCAACCAATTAGGCTCTCATACATTTGTGTGACCTTACTTACTGTATGTGCTTTCCAAAGATGGCCACATTCTTGTGCCAATTTGGTTATAACACAGTTTAGATTTTACTATTTTTTTTTATTTATATGTTGGACTATTGAATATTACTGTGACATTATTGGTTCAATAGCTTCACCACAAGTGAACACACTTGCAGTTTAATATGTAGTGTCAAATCAAAATCCATTAAAAGGCTAGAGTTTGGAAGTTTACTATGCATCTATAATTTTGACAATATTTTAATCTCTGGTTTGAAATTTAATCGATCCAAATTACGATCGACTTTGGAAAAGAGATTAAAACATGATCAAACAAATAAGTAATAAAAAATGATTCGAAAATGATTAAATATGATTGAAAAATAATCAAATTATTCAGTCATGGCTACAAGCACAGCCAAGTTGATTTCTCTACAAGCTGTGCTTCAGCAATTTTGGCTATTCGAATTAATTGCCACGCTCAATACAAATTGTTTCTTCCCAATTATTATTGATATTACTGCTGTAATGTTAATAGTTAATAAATTTTCAACAGATTGAACTTTGGCTTTTATATTTCCTTCCTGGCAGTGAATTGCAAATGAAAATTTATAGTAATTGCTATCATTTGATTAGCACTTTAAAAGTTTTATAGATTTTTGAAAATGAACTTGCTAATTATTTCAAAAAAGATGAAGGGTGGAAAAAGTTTGATGGCTTTTGCCCCTGTTAATTTTTTGATGGCTTTGTTAAGATCAATATTTTTTATTACAAACTTGGCAAACTGACACTTGTTAAGGGGAAGTTTATAGCTCCACGTACCATGTCCACTTGGGTGACATTAAATGTCAGTGCAAGTCACTCCCCATCCTCTTTCCCTGAAGATCAAGCAAGTTGTAAGAGATGATAAACTGTAAAATGTCATACAAAATTCACTCTGTGCCAAGCAGTCTGGCATGACAAGGCAAGGAAATAACTAAAAGGTTATCAAATTTTTAAGCTTAACTTTTTGGACTGGGGCCTCCTTACGATGACAGTGCGAACTACTTTTTGTCATTTGCCTGAACAGGTTTCTGACAAAACTGTACAAATTTGATGGCGACCTTTAAAGCCGGCTGCGATTGTTTGTTTTCGCTCGAGTGAGAATTTCATTTGTGTTTGCAATCTTTTAAAGATTACACTGCTGATAATCCTTGCTGCAATTTTATGCAGATTTCAGCTTGCACTGCAGTCAACAAATCCCGTCCTGGCTGGTATTAACGAGAATTAGTTAATTCAATTGGCAATAGTTTGTTTAGCCCTTGAGTCATTATTTGCTGTTGATTTGCTGTCGAGATGTGTGTAGTTGTTTAAAATCGAATCCAATGCTCTTGAAGCGCTTCATTTACTAAATGTCTGCAGTTTATCACACCGAAAGTACCGTATTTTTAAAATTTTTGTTTTTGTAATAATTATTCTGGTGGTCTCTAAGTTTGGAAACTTTTCTTGTTAGGGTGTTTGTGGGAAAAGATGTAACGTTTATAAAATACACCAAAAAGTGTATTTGGATAGTAGCCTTGGCAAAATGATTACGATTTCTATACAATTCCTGGTTATGCTAAAAGAACTATTATATAAAAGTACTTTTGGTATCAATATTTTACTATTTATACTTGTATATCATATACTGTCATACCAGTCTAGAGTCAAATTATCAAATTAAAAAAATGTTACTTTATATTGATTGTGACATCACTCAATACACATTTTTTAGTTTGACAATTTTCTCTAACTTCACACCTAACTTGTAAGTGAGGTGATTCTCTTTGCTAGAGAGAAGATAGAAAAAACTTGAAAGAAGGTGAATTTATGTCTGTAAGATGAACATGACTCCCCTGTAAAAAAAGAAAAAAAAGAAAGAAAAGTGAAGCCAATTTAGTGCATGATGTGAGTGTAAAGGTGAATGAAATTTTTTTAAAGTGAAAGTAACTTAGCTGTACAACACCTAAAAGAAAGCGTGAGAAAACTTAATTTCCACACTTCAATCTACCTGCAGCCAATAAAAAGATAAGTTAAATATTTTTATCTTTTGTAATGCAATTATTGTAAATAAAGCATTGAAAGTCTATTTTATTGCCTACTTCAGGGATAATACATCTAGTTCGAATCCAACCACAGTGCACCATGGTTCTTCTTTAGATTCACTGACCATAGCCAATGCAGACCCAGAGGAGGCTATAAGGAGGTTAAAGTAATGGATTTTACAACACTGGATTTTAAAACAGATACTTTAACTTCACTCAATGTATCTCCTGGAAAAACTTTTTTTCCTGGAGTATTTTGACTATTTTTATCAACTTAAAGAACAACATCACATAAGTTGCATTCAATTTTATCAAATAAAGATTTGAAGTTACCGGTACTTAGTCTTCTGAAAGAACTTTGCAACTTCGCATTGCAATTTGATGCAATTATTTTACTTTTGCTAGTTATTGGTTTAACCAACAGGTTGGCTCCATGCTTTGTGAAAACAACGATTAATGTGACGTCATTTCTCAACTAGAAAAATTAATTCTGTACAGTATCATCGAAAGTGACAATGGTATGGTAACTATAGAAGTATTGCTTACATACGTTATGTTTACAAACTAAACAGTGCGTACCGGTATAGTCCAAACTGCAGTAAAGTCTTCTCAAAAGCGGGGAAATTGTCCTTACTTGTAAGCTGCCTGTAACATAGCGTGGTGAGAAAGCAGCCATTTTGTTAGTGTTAGTTTTGAATCACTGATATTGAGGATTGCATTTTTGTTCATTTTTATGGACCATGGTATGATAGGATGCATCACCTATCTGCAAGCTTAGAAGTCAAGTGAAACTGCAATCTGAAATACATTTAATAACTTTATTAGACTAAAAAAACATTTCAGAAAAACCAACATTTTATAAACATTTGTCAGTTATTTTTTGATATTAAATGCACTTACCGTAATCACTTTAATTTCTTGATCTGTCTCTAGCAAAAACTAAACTTTACCAATAGAAACAGTAATGAAATAGAAACTTGGATAATTAAATGAATGTAACAGAAAGAAGTTATGTAGCTCAAGTGATGGAAAGGTGTATAATTAAAGAACAATTATAATTGTTTCTTTTCATCTTTAATCTATGTTGCAGATTCGAGTTGCAAAAACAAACATGGGTTTAATGATTTTGTTATAATTAGTACTCTGGATGATTCGGTCCGAGCGTGCAGTTTTCTCTTGGTGATAAAACTATTGTTACAACTCCCACCTTGTATTTGACAGGTGATTAATTATCTTAACTACATGCGTGATGAAATTTCTAATGTTTTCTGGGCTGTCACGAAGAAAACTTCGAAACCGTAACCGCCTTGTAATCTCATTTTCATTTGCTACACAGAAAACAAATAATAATAAAAGTGTAACTGAGTGTAGAACAGTAACTTTTTAAGTGTTAAAAACTTGAGTTTATTTTCATTTTTTAGTGTAAAATTTAAATTTAAATATTTTTTCTTAAAATTTGGCCCGTATATGAGGTTTATACTTTTGCTTACCTGCCATACATCATTTTAGGTGTTACAGTTTAAGCAGTGTGGTAAAGCCATCATCTTAAACTTTGTACACCACAGAATTTTTAATGTGTGTAAAGAAGATGAAAAAAACTGTGCTTTAAAACATTGTAACAATTACAAATTTGAACAATGTGTAACTTATAAAATCTTGAGTAAAAAAACTGGCTTGTGTAAAATTTTCAATTTTCACAATTCATCTTGAAAAAATGGTTATCAAAAATATGTAAAAGTGAATTTAAACAACTTTAAACATAGTTTATAATAGACATATCACATATTAATACAAAGTAATTTTGTATTTAAAAAAAAATGTAAAATAAGATTAAAACGCTAAATTTTCTAATTCTCTTTAATTTTTAAAAGATTTATAAAATGCAAAGATTATGAGATAAAGAATATCAAATATACAGGTATTACAAATGCAATGCAGTGAAGCATCTACAACAAAATCTTTTAATCTTACAAACCAAACATTTTCAAAATATCTTTACATGCCTAAATTTCAATCTTTAAAATACCCAAAAATGTCACATTTACTTCAAATCAATGTCTCAAAATCAAAACCCTTCTATTATTTTTACCTCTTTGTATGAACAATGCACACCCAAGTTGTAGACATGCTCAAAGGACAACACAAATCAGTAGAATACAGCAACACTCACACTCCCGTTCTCACAGCAAATAATGCAACAAAATCACACATAACCCCAACCCTTCCCCTCTTCACCTAGCAAACACGTCACACAACTCAATACCCTTTAACACCACAAAGCACGAACAAATCAGAAATGCACAAACCCTTTTCAATTTTCAATACGTTTCAAGAATTAAATTCGCTGCAACTCGAGTCGCACTACATCTGCATAAAATATCACTCAATGCAATGACAAATGCTCTCTTTTCCTAAGTGACTTTGTAGATCACTCATACAGTACCTTGATTTGACAGTAGTTGCAAGAGGTACACATCGCCTCGCTCCGTTAATGGCACTAGTGAAACGGGCAAATGGCGATCAGTAATGAAAAAAAAAGAAAAAAAAGAATGGCTTCTCGAGTAGTTCGAGTGGGCTTTTGTGTTTTAAAGATCAGCTCCGAAGCCTATTTACATGCGTTTAAAATGCAAAACGTATTCAAACCTTCTGCTTGATTGTGGCTTCTGTTTGCAGGTTAATCCGAATTTGTCTCACATCGTCATGGAAACAAATTTCATTTTTTCCCTTTTCTTATCATTTTCCCTCCCAATCCCCAAACTCGAGATTTTTCATGTTTCTTGTCAAATGTAATTTATTGTCTTGACAGATTGTGTGAGTCGAATTGGAAGTCTGTTTTCTTAGAATATTGACTTTTTTCCCCCTCTCTTTCTTCTTCTTTCCGAGCAATCTGGGAGACGTTGCTTTATTGATTCAGTGTGAGTCAGTTGGGTCCAATCAGAATGTGCGGCGATGGACGAGATGTGCTGGACGGCGGAAGGTGGCGCTGGGTCAGTGGTATGAATATGATGAAGCTGTACGGCGCAACCAGATTAGTGTACTGCCAGATAAGGGAAATGTCTGATTACAGGGGGACTAGAAGTGGGGTGGCGAGGTGGAACAGGGGCTTTGAGTCGTGCGAGCATGAATATTCACTCGTGTATAAAGGGATATGTGTTTGAAATGTCAAGAAATTAGATTGGAAACACGAGATGGATGGTTAGGACATTGAAACTGCTTGGAATGCTTTAATGGAACCTTTTAAGGGGAAATAAGAAACCGGGCTCTAATGAGATTGTCAATTCGTGCTTGTTTCTTTTGTGTTCGTTTTGAAATTGAGGGATTTTTTATTTTTACTTCTGTTTTGTTTTTTCGGCTAAAAAGGAGTGCAAGGAAAATGGGTAGTTAATTAGGAATCTTTTAATTTTTTTAAAATTTTAAATGTGAAAAAAAAAATGCTTTTATTGTTTTTAGTATGTGGGAGATTGATTTCGATGTATTTTAAAGTTTTTCTTTTGGTGTTCGGTTTCAAAGGGACCAGTTGTGCATAGTTTGTTGTGTTTTATGCACCTCATATTACTGTGTTAGATTTTGTCTTTATTCCTCCCAAATTTTTAAAATAAAAATTAATTTTTAACATAGATTTTGCTGATAAATAATAATATTATACAAAGAAAACATTATTTAGTGTGATATAATACATACATTTTAATATAATTTAAATAAAAGTTTCAATTTTTCAATATAATTATCCCCCCAAAAATGCCGGAAGTTTGAAAACACCTGCAAAAATATATTTAACGTCAAAAAGACATCATGGGAAATGAGAATCTAAGTGGACCGGAAATCCCATAGAGTCCCACATGTTGACCGTAGATTTGCGACTACTTAATTTACGACTTGGTAGCACAATAAATATAAAATATAAATAACTTAGCTTTATTTACGTAAATAAATTACAAATTGCTCGAAAAAAAAAAAAACCCGGAAAATTAGTTTTTAAAAAATTTCTTAACGAGATTCGTGATCACGTGACGTCCGGCTACGACCGCCATGTTTGTTTTTACAAAGACCTGTGGCTTCTTCGTCTCGTCTTCTCGAGCTCGAGTGTAGTGTAAGTTTCGCTGAATAATAAAGGTGATAAGATAATACAATTTCTTCATTTAGGTGTCATCGAGTTGTGCAGCATCAAGATTGAATTTCAGCGAATATCTCGGGTCACAAGGCATGTTTAGCTTCGCATTTAAACCGAATTGAATCCCGTGCAATCGTGTTAATCAGGATCAAATTAAGTGGCACTTTGCGCATTTCGATGAATAATTCATTGTCTTACCTGCCAATGCATGTCGCTTTTCTTGTATGCTTAAAGGTAAATTCAAACTAAGTTACTTAGACACAATATTTACATAAAAAAAGAAAAAAAAAACAAAACACTTTTTTTTTCTTTTTTTCAAATGTGTAAAATACATATTAAGAAAGTTTTTAGAGTAGTTAATTATAATTAATTGATTTCTAGAGTAATTTTATGCACAAAAATCACATTGAAAGTGTAATTCTACACTATGGAAGACTGTTTGAAGTGACAAAATAGTCCTTTTCGGCATTATTTTGTCATTTATGATTTTGAGTTTGTTTTTTCTTCAGGATTTTCCAATTTGGCTGAATTACAGATTAATGATTGTTCCTAATTGGCCTGATTTTCGGACCAGTGGTGTAATTGAATACCGTATGCGGAGTCCAAATCTGGCTGTGGTTTTGGTCAAAAACCAGCAGCTGCACTAGATTAAAGATGGCGCTCTTTAATCCGATTGGTTAGAATTAAGAATTAGTTAAGTTAAGTGCAAGTGTGAATCCACCTTTACTGACATGCACTTGGGATGAACGTATTTCTAGTAAGGTTAGGTTAGCTCTGGAAAGACAGTGCACTTAATCTACGGATTTTTCCGATTCCAGTTCAGTTGTCCACAAAGGGAACGGCCATTAATCTATATTTTAGTCGTAATGGAAGTTCTACGGCTTTATTCGTTTACGTGATGATATATTTATCTTCGCAAGAATTTTATTATAACTACAATAATACTAAATACTGCAGTAAAATTAAAAACAATCATTAAAAAATCTTTTGCTCTGAAGCATAGGTTGAACTGAAGCAAAAAATGGCTTGTTTTGGATTTGTTTTGGATTTTTCAAGTTGCTTCTCACTTAGAACTGCGCCTCCCTGGGGCTGAGTCAGGAACAGATGGTGGCTTCAATTTTGCTATACTTCCTTCTTTGCATAAAGTGGGCTTTTTGAAATATTTAAAGTCAGAGGATATTCCCCCAGGGAGGGCTCTTGTCATAAAAATTTGTTCTTTGATATCCTTTTTTTTTTTTTTTTTTGCAAGAAAAATATCAAAATTGATATAAAAAAAGAGAAAAAAAAATGAAAAAATATTTTAAAAAGATATTTTTCAGTTTGCAGAGAACATTAAAAGTTGAAAACATTAAGCGGCGAAGAAGATAATTTTAGTTTTCTGTGTTTTATTGGTAGTTTTGGAATGCAATATCTTTTATTTTTATTTTACTAGTTTTTTCTTTTTTCTTACTTAGAAGTTGATATACTGAAAAAAACAAGTGACTCTAAAGTTTATATGATGTATATTTATTGATTTTTTTTTTATGGGGTGGTTGAATTGAAAATAATAAACTGAAATGAAAGAAAAAATTCTAAAGTTGTGGTTAGAAATTTAATGAATTTTTTTTATTTTGTGATAATAAAATTTGAATAATTGGTGTTATTATTACTATTTTTTGCATTAGGCAGCAGCTGGCCATTTTGTGTTTCTTATTTGAGTGTCACTCATGACAGGTTTCAGCATGTGAATAAAGGTAAGATAATTATAACCTTGATGAGTGAAAATGGTCACAAATCTTAATTTTTTACTTTCAAAAGGCATTGGAATCAAAATGGCATTCAATGACCTTACATAATATTTATAAGGTTGAAGCTTAGTGTTGAGTTTTTGCATCTTGGTTTTTTGTGCAAGATCAAAATATCTTGTTATTTTGCTGAGTTCTTTATTATTTTAATCTGTGACAGCCATTTTATAATAGACTACCTGTTTAAAGTATACCTATTTTAAATTATCTGAAGGAGTTGGTTTTTTAGAAAGGAGATTTGGAGTGTTAAAAGCAAGTTTTTTCATGTACGTACTAGGTTTCTGGATTAAAATGGATTTAGATCAAGTTAATTTAATTTGGTTTTTATTTGCATTAAAAAGTATTTAATCAAAGGCTTTAACCCATAACATCTTTCCGTGTGTGAAAGAAATACCATCTATCCACAGGCAGGTGCATGATTGGATTGAGTTCAAGGTCTTAATCAAGTTTGGCTCTTAAATTCATGAATCAAGTATGGCTCCACATTAGGTGGGTTGGGTTTATTTGTTATTTGCAACTGTATAAATGTAGCTTATACTGGTTTAAAACTAGATTTACACTTTTGGCAGCTATTTCTTTGAGTTAGATCGAGAAAAATGATATTTGCACAAGACCACATATTTGCACCAGATTTTACACATGCGTAAATAATGAGTGAACCCACCTGATTAAGTGATCGTAGATGTAGATCGAGCCTACCAGATCTAAATCTGCATGTACAATGTGAATAAGTTATCAGTTAACACACTAGTGTCCAGTTGCACCAACAAACCTTAAAATTTAAGTTGAGTTTAACAATACTTTTAACATTGGTTAACTTTATGGGATAATGGACTTCCAAATGACAATTGTGATTCTAAATAACACTTAACACAATAGGAAGTTAATAATAGAAGTCAAAAATTACAATAAATATGCTCAACTTTATTATCTCTAATGAGATGAAGTACATTATTAGTTAACCATAATTGGATTCTAATAATAACCATCTATCTTTAAATTCAGTCACATTATCAGTTATTTATTCACTTGTTTATTTGCTTGAAACATTTGAAAACAAACAAACAATTTCAATCTTCAATG
This sequence comes from Geophilus truncorum, assembly GCA_034695745.1. Classification (NCBI taxonomy): domain Eukaryota; kingdom Metazoa; phylum Arthropoda; class Chilopoda; order Geophilomorpha; family Geophilidae; genus Geophilus; species Geophilus truncorum. The sequence continues at coordinate 1,127 of JAQFZP010000657.1, read as the reverse complement.
CCTAGGGCTGAAATTTTACGATCCATTTACTATATACTCAAAAAAATCCATTACCTAATCATTTTTTCAATATTTTATTCAGACTTATTTTGAGCTTGATGTACCGGTACCAAAAAAAGGTCATGATGTAACTTAATAATTGAAATACTGTATTAAAAAATCAACTAAATATAGAAATATATATGTAGTATAGAAATACAGTCAACTCCCTCATATCCGGCCACCTCTCTTATCCGGACAAAATTTTCGGACCCAAACCGTTCCAATGTCGCACTATACTAATTACTTCCTCTTATCCGGCCACCTCCCATAACCGGCCACCGGATGGTGGCCGCAGAGTAGAAAAACCTCTCTCAAACTGTTATTTTCCGTGTTGTTGTTGTTGCATTAAGATGGAATATCGGCCGTGTGGGCCATTTTCCAGTAAGGGCTGGGTGAAAAAGAGTTAGAAGCGTTTGGTAGTCGTGATGTACTTGGCCGTACCGGGCAGGACGGACGGCACAAGGTGAGGCGGGACAGCCGGGCCGCCTAGAACAGTGGATGGAGTCCAGGGGAGTCCAAGTCCCACGATGAGGTCTTGGAGGTCGCGTCGTTGGAGGGTGAACTCTGGACAATCGATGATGAAGTGGACTCGTCAAGAGCTCCGCAACGACAAGCGGGGCTAGGGATGATGCCGAGACGATGTAGATGAGGGTGGTATGGCCGAGGTGGACGTCCTTCGGGAGCAGTCTGGGAGTAGAGTTTTCAATGCAGTCGGGTTGATGGATAAGTTGAATTTGCCGACCGCGCTTTGTTGGCCAGTTCAGTCGCCAAACGGCGGGCGCCATTTTTACAATTGCGTCATTCTATCTTCTCGTTTACTCATTTTATACATTATTTCGACCACATTTTATACGATTATTTCGAAGATAATGTGATAAAAGGAGAACTGGAAGGTCTCGTGCGACCAACTTAAGGGCCTTAAGCGCGGTTTCAGTGCAGGTATTGCACCCCTTAAGACGCGACGCCATCCCCATTTCATTCCATACAGTTTACAAACCTTAAAAACTTTTTGGAAATTCATTGAAACTGTTCTGAAACACTTCTGTCTTGGGAACTGTTACGGCGACGATCGGAAACACATCGGA
>JAQFZP010000656.1:0-29546 GCA_034695745.1 Geophilus truncorum | reverse complement strand
AGACGAGCTGAGCTGATTACCACGCACTCTGCCGGCGGTTGTGTAAATTACAAATTTCACAAACTTTAGAAATTTAGTGTAATTTAGCACAGTAAATAATTTATTTCGTGTGAGTTACAAATTTAAATACAATGTTAATTAGATGTGGTTAATGTCTCTGTTTAGATAATTTTTTTAACTGCATCACTTTGAGATTCTTCGTTCTTGATTTCAGGGTCTGGATCCTTGATATTCTCATCACGTTCCGCATCTACCATTTCATCTGTCCAAAGCAACGAGGGGAGGAAAAAGAGGGTTTTATTTTTAATCAAAACTGAATCCGTTCTTGTAACGCAATATCCATCAACATTTACTTACCTACTAACGATTTTACCAACGGATCTGGTTTCTCGCGAGTCCACAACCGTTTGCTAGGATTTTGATCCGGGGTTTGATCCACCTGTATTAAATAAATGTTTATTTTTACTAAAACTTCAACTTCTAAATTAATGCGGTTTTAATCTACTTGGATCGGCGTGCGAGCGATTTCGACAGTTGGTGAGCGAGGATCGACATTGAGAACTCGTTTCATCTTGTCCGGATCCATTTTCGGCGTTTCACAACCAACTTGAACGTCCCTTACTTTACTAGTAGTCACTCCCATTGTTTGTCAGATTAATTACAACAAATTAGAACTCGTTCCGCAATAATTTGAGTGAAAAAATGCCTAATGGTTAATTCAGACCATACCACAACAAGCCAAACGGTTTTTCTTCCAACTTGGCGCCATCGATCCCAGCGCCACCCTACGGATTACGGGAGAAATTAAAGAAAGCAAGAGCGCTTGAATTAAAGAAAATCGAATGAAAAAATTATCGATTAGGGGTTTAAAGATGAGTAAACAGTCGCGAGTTAATCCGATTAATTTCTTTTTTAAAATGCTTTCTTTTATTAAAAAGAAATTATTAAACAAAACAAAATAATGAGTAAATATAAAATTAAAAGAAAAGTTTTTTTTTGTTTTTATTTCCTACCGCCTTCTATGCCACATAACACGTCGTATTCTGTACTTTCTATACACATACATATGACAGGACGAAATGATACATTTTTAACATGATAAATTAGCAGCATCGATGATATTTGTTGTTTTTTTTTGGTTTTTTTTTTTTTTTCCTTTTTTTTTTGTATTTTTTTGTTTCGTTTTTTTTTTTTTTTTTCTTCTTTTTTGTACTACTGAGTAAAAGTAAAGGTAATAAAAACTAAAAGCACCCAACAGGGTGCATGGTATATTCTTCAAGGTTCTAATCAATTCACATAAACGGCATTAGGAAAAGAATTATGATGGGAGATCGCAGGAAGACCTATCTGATTTTCAAAACTTTTTTTATAATAATAAAAAAAAATGCTCTAATTTAATTTTTTTTTTTTTTTTAAAGTCCCAGTTTCTTAAATGCTATCAGGTACTATAACAACGTAACAAATAAAAATATTTCATATAAATTGAAATAAAATAAAATATATAAAAAAAATATTTCGGTAAAATCGGAGATGTAAAAATAAAAATAAAATGAATTAAAAATAAAGCGTACAAAGCAGAATAAGCACACTTTTTTTACGTACGCAACGCACACATACGGTATACAGACGGAAAACTACAAACAACGTTTCCTAAATATTCTTATATGCAAAATAAAAGCAAATGATACAATTTTGCATAACATTGCATCAACATGTACATTCCAATATGGCAGGTAATTTAAGTAGAGTACATTGAAAAAATACATACAAAGTTTTGCATCACAGTAGATTCGGTTACATCTAAAGATACGTATACAAAGAAAGAGCCCAGTCTAAAAGGAGCTAACGGGTTATATCAGGGAGGAAAAAGGAGGACACGTTGACACGGGCGCCTCAAAGATGAAGATCGACGGAGTCGAATCGCAAAGTGAATCGAGATCGACATGCAGCAACTGTGTGTGTGTGTGTGAGAGAGTGTGTCACAACCCCAAATGCGGATATCCATCTCGTTCTCGTATAATATCCATCAGATCAGAATGTGGCCAGTCCAGTCCAGTCCAGTCCAGTCCAGTCCAGTCCAGTCCAGTCCAGTTCAGTCGCAATTTGATTGAGGCCAAAGGCACAGGCCGACGCCGACGCCACCCGTTTGCTGTTTGTCACCTGCCGCCCGACCTGCTTCATCGCTGTACGCACGGACGCACGGACGCAGCACGGACACTGCTACGGCCGCAGCGATGGACGCGGGCGGCTCGCTTAATCACAGCTGCAGTTTGCGACATTTCACAAATTCTGGTGTTGTTGCTGGTGTTGTTCGTGTTGCGGATGAGGATGATGCTGGTGTTGGTCGTGTTGCGAGTGATGGTGCTGGGATGACAAATGTGCCCCCAAATTGAGGGGCGGGGGGCCTTGCGGAGGCCCGCCTGTTGCTAGGGCCACGTGGTTGTCGTCGTTGGCGGCAATTCCGTTGTTGGTGGCACCCGAAGAAGCGGCGGCGACGGCAGCGGCGGCTGCCAAAATCGACTCCCGTTCCCTCCGCTCCGCGGCCGCTCGACTAAGCACGTATTGCGCAGCAAACTGATGCTTGGGATCCATGCGCATGTGTTCCATGTGACTCAACAAACCTGCGGGAGTTAGATACAAGGATCGAAACAACTGACCCCTCGACTCGGACACACCCCCTCCAAACATCATCGTCAGCCACTCACCTGACTCCTGAGTGAAGACGCTCTGGCACACGCTGCACGGCCACATTCGGAGCGGGGACGCCATACTCGACGTTTCAGGATGACTGGCAATGTGTTTACGTAAAGAACCTTCGTTCACGTAAGTCTTCCCGCATACCGGACACGGATGATTGGCCATACGACGTTTGCCTAAACCCAGAAATAAAGCTAAGAAGAAAAAATAACTCCAAACTCTCAACTATGGTAACTCGCGCTAAACCGTAAAACTATTTGCTTTTCCTATATGCACGTTTTGCCAAACTCCTCTTCCGTTTCTCTTCGCTTCGCTTTGCTTTGCTTTGCTTTACTTTACTTTACTTGTCAGTATATACTATGTCTGCATTCGGTATTGCACTTACCTTCATTTTTACTAAATCTGCTATAACAGAAGAATGCACTCATGCTTTTGCTTTTGCTTTGCTATTACTATTAGAGATCTTGCGAAAATAACGATGCAACTTTGCACTGCATCTACGTGCAAAACTTATGGTATTGTATGACTCAATTTCAGAACTAAACATTTTCGCAAAATCCCTACACACATTCGCTACGCATTTACTCAATTACGCAAATATATATACTTGTACTTTCACTCATTCGCTCATTTAGTTCTTATATGTGTTGTAAATTGAGTGTGTGTTCTTCACTGTGATAAAAGAACCCTTTGAGCGAACGCACTGAAAAAGGACAAGGAAGGAATTAGGAAACCGCGCCTACTTTCCTCGTTAAACAAATTCGAATTTCTAATTTCAAGCACTCAAATTAAATATGTAATAATAGTAATAATAATAATGACAAATTGAGATTTTGTAATAATAAGTAATAATATAAGTAAATCAATCAATAAATAAATAAATAACTAAAAGTAAAATATCAAAACGAGTAGATGTATATATAAATAGATGTTTATGGGACTCAAATGCGGGGGACTCAAAGGGTTCCTCCTCCAGTGAGTCGGAATCACAGCAGAATCGCTCAACCGGTTATTTCCTTTTTTAAAATCATTTTTTATTTCAATAATAATTGCAAATCAAAAAAGAAAAAAAAAATTCGAACATTGTCATTGTTTTTTTTTTTTTGTTGTATCGTTCAGTTTACAGTAAAATTGGATTAATTAATTTAATATACAGCAGATAGAACACTGCATTAGTCAACTACAAAAACCAACTGCGCCCTCAAAGTGCCTTCCGCCATATTTGATACACACAAATTACACTAATATTTTTATAATAATAATTATATTATTATTATTATATATATAAAAAGAATATCTTGTTTCGACAACTACCACTTATCAATCGATTAACCTAAGTGAGAGACGAGGGCGCGACATATTTGAGTGATGAGGTAGTAGACAAAGTGAACCACCCAAATCGAGCGAGGAACTCATGGCACCGAGGAACAAAACTCGCCACAAAAATGCAAAAAACCAGACACACATTCCTGAATTTGAGCAGAAAAGCAACACCGTAGTCTCCATTTTTGTTTGTTTTAGGTTTTTTGTTTGTTTTTATCCAAAAACTATTCTACTTAGGAACATGATAGTCATAGTCAGTAGTTTGTTTATTGCCACACACACACACAAGAGTGTCTTTTTATAGTTTTTCAAATTGTCTTGTCCTCGACTTCAATTTTCAAAAAATGTAAAAAATGTTTTTAAATTTTTTAAAAGAGAAAAAAATCTTTTAAAATAAAATAAGAAAAAAAGTACAAATTATTATTACGGGAAATAAAAATATAAAACAATAAAAGAAAGAAAATAAAGAGGCAAGTGGGAGGAAATGATAAAATGTCAGGCAGGCGAGTGACTTCGGTGCCCAATTTTAATTATTTTTATACACATTTTAAACATTTTTTTTTTATTATTTTGATTCGTTCAGTTAATTATATATATTTTTAATATTTTTATTAAATTTTATTTATTTATTTTTAACAAATTTTGGACAATTTTTAACTTTAAAAGTTGTTAATAGCCCACAAATTCGACAGCGCTATTCAAAATTGGGCTGCCTTTTGATATGATAACATTTTAAGGAACGTGGTAGTGGATGGTGATGATTTAAAAACTGAATTTTTAAAATTACACACACAAAAAAAAATTAAAAAATTACACTAAAATTATAGTAATTAATATTTTATATATATTTTTAAGATAAGATATGGATATTACATGATCGTATACTGGGGAAAAAAGAGTTGAGCAACGCGCACATGGCGTCCGCACGAACACTTTGGCATTGTTCGATCATCAAAAACTGATCAACATACTGGTATACATACCGGAAGCAAGTTCAAATTAGTCAAGGCGGCATATATAATACAATATTATATATAGATATATATATTTATATATTTATATATTTTTTTTAATATAAGTTTGCGACTGCAGCCACTCCCCAATGAGTATACAAATGACCAACATTTGAGTCCCATAAGCAAAAAATGTACAAACATCAGGTGCAAATGACCAGCGCCAAACAGAAAAAAAAAATTAATTAAAAAAAAAAATTAAAGTGTAAAAATTAAAATTAATAAAAATAAAAATTTAAAAGATTCGGGGAATTTTTTTTTTCAACAACAACAACATCATTGTAAAGTGAAAAAGAGATTGCAGATTTTAGGTGACAGAGAGAGAAGTTTAAGACAGAGTATAAGTTGTACTGACACAGGACAAAGGGCCTTTTGAGTGCTTGTTACATAGGAAATAAATAAGTAAAAAAAAGTGACGGCGATGTCCTTTTAGTCGTTTTAAAAACGGACGAATATTCGTATTAATCGTTTGATTAGTGTCCGATCTGCGTACGACCGACGGGTAAATCGGTGAGCAGAAATGGCGCGGAGTTAGGACGAGTGCGGGTGGTGTTAAAAGGGTGTAAGGTGTAAGACGGGTTCTAGGTAAAACGGGGAGGACGGAGAGAGATAAAGAGAGAAAGGAAGTCACTGGTGGATGGCTCGCCTGCCTGGGCATCTGGGGCCCCCGTGACGTAAGATTACAAGTTCAAGAAGGAGGGGCCAGTGGACAGAGGTGGAGGCGGCAAAGGCAGTGGCCTTGCCGGCGGATGCGGAGGAAGGAGGGGAAATGCAACGCGGGCGTGGGTGTGGCCGCCACCCCCTCTCTTGCGGGCTCTCTTACTTGCGACCCCGGTGGCATTAGGATCCTTGTGAGCTGTGCGCATATGATCCATGAGTGCTTCACTCCCGAGAAACATCTTGTGGCACATGGGACACGATTGCGAATTTTGACCGCCAATGAGAGCTGCGTGTTGCTGTTTATCAAAACAAGACAATTTTGAGCGTTAAAACATCGCCTTTCAAGTTGCGGTAGGTAGGTGATAGTGTTGGCAATCTTGAGAAAATCTTTCTTCAAGTAAATCAAGGGAAATATAAAAATCGTCTATTCAAACTTGAAAATCTCGAAGAAACGGTCCGTCCGTGCATATACAATCTGACCATTAATGCCGATTCGGCAATTTAAAAGATTTTCGCAAGATTTCTATTCTATTAAACCTTTCCTGCACTACGTTTCCACACAAAATTTATATTCTTCTTAATAGGTACAACTTCCGCAATTTATATTTATATTTCTTGTAATGCATCGTTTTTGTTAAGTTAAAAACCTCACTTGGACAAAAACAGTGATAAAACTAAACATTTCATATTTGTAATAAGAAGCCGCCCCCGATTCACATCGCGGCTTCTCTGCAAAGCATTTTTCAAACTGTTCCAACTTCCAATACGGTACGTAAATCATTTACGCTCCAAATCGATTCCCAATCTTCGTGATTGAACACTATCAGTTAGTTTAAATCGATTTTACTTGTATTTGATCTCAGTTAAAGTATACAGTATTCTGATAACAGAAATCGAATCGCGAATAATAGTAATACGTTTAAAGTTTTTAATTTAAATGAAATGTGTAATTTTTTAAAAAAAATTTTTACAAAAACTTCTGTTTCGGGATTGAGTACGTGAGCAGTAGTATTCCAGTCTCTCAGACTTCCGTTTTGTTTGTTTGTTGTGGACGAAAAAAAAAATCAAAAATTCCGGTCGAGTCACTCTCCACCCTCTTGTGACTTGAGTTTTTGACTTTATTTGTTCGACGCATTCATCTGTTTTACAGATGAGATTTTTTTTCCTCTCCCCCATAAAGAACAAATCGGATTATTTTCCAAGTAGTTGAGATGGAAACGTAGTGCAATATTTGAAGAAATTTAGTGAAAATTCTAACCTTGGAAGTATGTGTGCGCAGGCTGCTCTCAGAGGCGAAACCTTTGCCGCAAATAGAGCAGTGGAAGGGTCTATTCTTGGATCTTTCTACTTGGCTGTCGTGGTTTCGAAGATGTTGTTGTAAGTTGGACAGCTGGATGAAGGCGCGTCCGCATTCTGGTAAATGACATTTATAGGGCCGTTCTCCTGCAACAGAGAAAAAAGGAAAGAGAAAACATTACAATTCCGATATGCACTTATGTCGGTTCACATAGCCGACGTCAATTAACGCCGCATCAATGTCGGATTAGGTCCATTTGGACTAATGGAATTGCCAACTGCACAGCATTCGTAGGCCTCTTGCGAGGTCGATTGAAGAACCCCTCTCTTATTTAACTGCGTTTGCTAGGTGAATCGTACGTCCATTACTCATGAGCCCTTCCATCATCCGTCTCTTGACTCATTCAACCCTTTGGTGCGACGTGACCAGGCGACGCGCCGGTTGAAAAGGGGGAAGTGCGAGTGCTTTTTCATGTTTTGTCCGAGCATGTAAATAAGGCGAGTGACGTCAGTGGATGAGAGAGAAAGCCAAGAGTGAGACCCGAGTCTCTCTGTGGCACCTCATGAGAAAGCAAAAAGGGGGCGGTATACGAACTGCCCTCCTTCTTTGCCCCGACACTATTAAAAATGAATGGCGGCAAGCCACGAGGCTCCCCTCGAGGGCGTGGTGCTCTCGTGCCTGGGAAAGTGAGCGCGTGCAAGGTCAAAGGTGCACGTGGCATACACGACGGGACTCATCACGGAAACAGCAAAAACCCACGCAAACCCTTTGCCTACGCATCTCAAAACACAATTTATTAAATTAAAATTTTTTTAAAATAACAACCCCTATTTTTTAATTTTTCTATTTTACCTAAATCAATCTACCCTTAATTTATTATTTATAAATGAATCTTATTATATCTCCGTTATAACGGCGCTAAAAACAAAAAAATTAAGGTGTGTCCACCAAAGGCAACGGTTGATGTAGTTCCCCCTCTCTCCTCTCTCGCTCCTTTCTTCCTTTCTCTTTCTTTCATTATGGCATTGGTGTCCACTGCCAATGCAGATGTCGCTCCCTTGGCATAGTGGCTCATTTACATGCGGGCGTCTCCCCCATACCTGGCGGGAAGGGCTCGCCATCCATTACCCTTTGTATGCCTCTCAAGATGAATTCGGCTGGTGGGCCCGCAGAATAACCTTTTGGCGCGCGATAAATCACGAGCTCCGTGGCATCCCCCCCTCTCGCCCTTCACAACAACAACAACAGCAGCCGCTGCCTGCTTGCCTTCGCTTCGGCGTTCGTTCGTTCGTTCGTTCCTTCTTCCTTCCTTCCTTCCCCACCCTCCCCATCCTGGTTGTGCCTCATGCAAATGAGTCCTTTGTTCCCCATCGCTGGGCCCATTGGCGAGCAGCGCGCGCTTCCCCGAGGATTTACCCGAGTCATATAGTGGCCGTTGGGCCCATCTGTGCTTTTTGTTTCTACCACTAACAACTGACCATTTGCCCATTTCACCCACTGCCTGTCACCCAGCCACCCACCGTCCCTCGAACCCCCGGTCGCCACATTTTCCCCGCTAATTAATTAAAAGTGCTAAAAAATTAATCTCATGTACACTGGCAATGAGATTCATGCGGGGAACGGCCAATAGGCGAGCGGCTTGGAAATCTCACCCTCCGACAGCCAATGAGGAGACCCGGCTTAAATGGGATTCCAATTAATCACTCGAGTTGAGTGACGCGCGCGGGCTGCAATGGGGGGTTTGCATACTGACCCCTAATCTCCCCCCATCGCATCCCTCGATTCCCACTTGGAAACATTTGTTCTCTTCTTGGGTCGCTCGAGCAGCGGAACCAATCGCGCCTACTGCAACGGGACCCCTCGAGCCGACACCCAGGGTGACCAGGGAAAAAAAAAATAACAAAAAACAAAGGACACTTAAAAAGGGACCGGTTACTAACCAAAGCGTCACTGTTTCAATGGGTTACGGGAACAGTTGAAAAGAAAAAGTGAAAATGTAAAACTAGGTGATGCGATAAGATAAAATAAAGATAGGGCAATAAATGTTTTGCTTTTTTTTTTTCGTGGTTTTTAGAGAGGGAAAAAGGACCGGTTTGTTTATACGTGCGGTAATTTTGAAAAAGATTTTTATGACAGGTATAAAAAATTATAAAAGGTGTGCATAATTGCTGGGTTGAAAAGATCTGATAAAAAAAATCAAGCTTGACCCGGTTAATAAATAAATATAGGGCCGTTTTTTGTTCGACGGGGAAAAAATGGGTAAATAAAAATGGCGTCGACAAATAAGAGCAAGGGTAAAAAGAAAGCAGTTGACTGTTTAAATAGTGGTTTTTACAAGAGTTGTTAATCGTGCTGTGGTTTTTCTAATGTGGGGAAAAAATTTAAAATGCTAATAAATCTTGTTTAAATAAACCGACAGAGTAAAATGATGTAAAAATAGTTTTTTTTTCTTTTGATATTTCTTAGAAAATCGAGGTCAGTTGTATATTTAAAACCACCATCGTTAGTATGTAAATGAAATTCTCTTAATTATTAATATTAGAAATCATTCAAAAGACTAAATTTACATGAACTGCATGGCGTAATAAGTCAGACACTTTTCTCGATAAATTTTACTGATTCTCATCAAGTCATCAGAAAAAAAAGTGAAAGAAAGCTGAAAATGAATAAGATTTAGTATTTTAAATTCTTCCACTAAAAACTAAACAAGATTGATTATGAAACCAATAATTTCTGACGTTTTTTTTTTCTCCCAATTGCAAACCATAATAAAAATAAAACGGGTTTAAAAATAATCATAAAAAAATAGTTTTTTTTCTGCAAAGGGTTCTTACTCTACATTTCAGTATTCCTCTTTAAGGGTCCAAAACCTTTTGGAAATCTCACTAAATATATTTAGTGAGATTTCCAAAAGGTTTTGGTGTTTTTTTTTAATATTTTATTTTAGATATATCTAAAATAAAATATTTAAAAAAAACACCAAAAACTTCTTAATATAAACAACACAATTCCAAGAATTTCAGCGAAATTCGTTGAAATTTATATACACTCTAGTTTTTAAAAAAATAACTAAAATGACGTCATTTTATCAATAATAGTGTAAATCGAAACGCGAGTAAACAAGAGCGTCGCGAAGCTCGAATTCGGCTCGAATAACATCCGAGGGTTGAAAAGCATATACTCGACTAACGTCTAAGAATTGGATTTAATTAAAGATCCCTTGTTGAGTATATTTAAAGTAACCGGAACAAGTGACCAAAGCGAGAGAATGATATTCATTGGCCAACAACATCAACAACGTTCCGGTTCTCCCCAGCCTCAATGTGCTGTGTCCACTCTCTTTCCCTCACGCACTGCACTGCCCTCCACACCACTCCAGTCCACTCCACTCCACTCGCCATCCAAGCTCGTGTCCACTGAACGTTCATTGAGTAGACTCGCCAATGAGGAAGGAGGAAGGATTTAATTTCTTTTCTTACCTGTATGTAATCGTGTGTGCTGCTGGACATGAGATAGTTGCTTGAATCTTCTATCACAGTAGGAGCACTTGTAGGGCTTTTCGCCAGTGTGGATTCGAATGTGCTGAACCAACTGATGGTTACTCGAGAACGACTTGAGACATTGCTGGCACTGATGAGGCTTCAGCTCGCCGCGGTGAACCTCACGAGCGTGGTGCTGCATGGCCGACTTGTGCAAAAAGATCTGCACAAACAAACACACACACAAAACTGACCACACCCGACGAAAAAGCACACCAAACAACAATAACAACATATGACCCATAATAATCATGATAGAAACAAACTACGACTATGCGTGCGAGCAATCAAAAAAGGCCCCGCGAAAAAATAAAACCCCGAACCACAAAGTAATAACCCTTTGGTCTCGTCCATCACGACTCTGGCCGCCATCTTGAAGAAGACCGGTTTTTTTTTTCACGACAACCCTTTAAGCTCCAACCGATTTATTTCGCACCTGCAACGAACTCAACGTAGGCCCAGAAGCAAAAGGCGAAGGCCGGGGACCGCCGCAACCGATCGGCGAAGAGTCGACCGAATCGGCCTCGGATCGCGACACGGCTCGCGGTGACGGACCCACCGCGTTACCGTGCAGCGAGTACGAGCCACCGCCGCCTCCGCCTCCGCCCCCGCTCCCGTTCCCCGTGCCCGATCCATCGTTGTTTTGTTGGCCGTTGTTCACCTGAGGAACTCCGCTGTTTGCACCCTAGAAAAAGACGAGAAAAAATGACTGCAATTAATAAAAGTTGAAAAAAGTGCTGAAATATTCGTCGAAAAAAGAGTAGGGGGAAAAAACATCCTAGTTTGAAAAAGAGGAAAAAAAAGAAAGAAAGAACGAAAGAAAGAAAGAGGCCATGAACGAAACACGCAAGTGAGACGCGGCGCAGACGCCGGAAAGAGATCGACCGCGGGTTGCGTGAAAAAAGAAAAAAAGGCGAGCAAAGCCCGGAGTCGTTCGGCCGTCGCTGTTAGCGAAGGACTCGGAAGGCATGGATGGACATGGGACTCACCTGAAGTGAAGAGGAACCCAGAGGAGCCATGGAGAGCGCAATCCTTTGCGCTCAGCGTCGGCAGCTCATGAAGAACCGCTCGGTATTAAGCATTTACATTTTTTAGATGAGGAGAAAATCAATAATTTTTCCAAAGCGGCGTTCAAGCGTGCGTCCCTCCCCCAACCAGAGAGAGAGAGAGATGTGCGCGCGCGCAAAAAAGGGGCGCCTCGAGCCGAGCCACATGAATACTCGTCCTGCTGGGACAAGATGGCGGAGGGTGGGGGATGGAGACGGCAAGAAAAAGGTGCCACAAACGACAACGGGGTGTTTTTATGGTAAACAAAACAAGCCATTAGCGCGACAAAAATACGCCGTACGAACCCTCCCCTTACCGACGCGCAATGGACGCGCCGAAAACGCAGCTGAAAGGGGTTGATCATTTTGACACCGAGGGAGAGAGATACCACGTTCAACCCTTTAGGTCCCACAATCGGGGTCCGGGAACGCAGCGTCAAAAAATCAAAATGGTTGAAACGTCAATAATGAATGAGGAAACTGGGCACGAACGCGGGGTTCCACGAATCGAAAGGAAGGACAGCCGTGAATAAAAGCACAACATTAAAAAAAGTTTTGTAAAAACCGATAAAAATAATTCCAACTTTCGCCTTACCACCATTGAAGCCTCGAGTGGTATTTGAAGGATTTGACTTGACCACATTTTGACTTTTGTGTGGCGAACCAACGCAAAGCGTCTTTCTTAAGGACGAAAATCCCCCCTCGCCTCACCTCTACAGTCTCACACACCACCCCCACAATGCTACCGTTCTCACCTGAAACCACGTGGGAACCCGATGGTCGAGCTCGTTATCAGATTCGAGAGGTAAACAAAGACACAATCGCAAAGACACTTTGCAACAACAAAAAAATATCATTGAGCGCAAAAAAACGAGAAAAAAGAGAAAAAACGACACACCCCCGCGCCACGAGGTGAAGCACCTGAGAAATAATCAAGACTTGGGCGCCAGTTTTTCTTTACCGCCTCATGGCTTATCCCAGGTGAGTCAGCCGCGATAGCCCTTAGCGTCTCCTTGCTAAGATTTATAGGCTGTAATTTCAACAAAGTATTATAATTAACCGTAGCGAACCACAAGAAAAACTCATCAACGTGGACTCCTTCGACAAGAACTTTGTCCCTCGTCATCAGCCAACGCCATAATGCAGTGTTTTAATGAACGAAATGTGATTGCACGTGCATAAAGAATTTAGGGTTTCTCGTTTTCAATTAAAAAACTCGGCAAGAGTATAAATAGATTTAAGAAGTTGTGAATCGGTCCCCGTCAGCCTTCATTTTCGCTCGTAGATGGTGTAGCGTTTTGCCCACCCCCTTTGGGTGCCATTAATTGGCACGGTTAATAAGAGATCGCCCACCCAGCCGACAATTACCGGGCCAAGGTACGTATCTGGTAAAGAGGGAGGTGGAAGAAGATGAGGGCTGGTGAGGGCTTGTGAGGGAGGTGCTAATTTGTGCTTTGTTTCCGCACTAATTCAATTTATTCAACTCGAAGACACTCCGCCGCCATTAAAGTGAAGCTAACGAAATTTCCAGTCGGATTGACGAGCATCGTCAAAAACACCCACTGGACACACAAATTAATAAATGATAAATAAAGAGGAAAAAAAAGGAGAGAGGAGAGAAAAAAAGAAAAGAGAAAGGAGTGGTTGTAGAGAAAGAGAAAGGAGAGACAAAGATGGTGGAAAGCTTTGACGTCATCGTGTTGGTCAACATCTCCCCTCCCTCTCCGTTCAGCCTCTAAACATCAATAGGACCAAGGGGCGGAGGATGTAAACAAGAGACACGAACGCAGCTGGTCACAACAGCACAACGGACTCAACGGGTTAAGACGTTAAGACAAAGGAAGGAGCGTGAAAAAATATGGCGACCGATGTCGGATTTAGGAGCTGCGGGATCAAAGGTGAGGAAAAAGTGACCGGTTTCTGTGGGAGAAGATGAAAACAGAGAGTGAGGGGAACGAGGAGGGGAAATTCTCATTAACGATCCGAGATGACTTCATCTTAGGAAATTAATAAATTAATTAAAGATGAACGTCTTGGGGCTTACGGCTTATTAAAAACTAGAAGCGAACGCGAAAGGCCAAAAATCTAAACTCGTGGGTGAACCGGGGTAAAAAAAATGTTGCAGGAAAAAAAAACAAAAAACCAAAAACGGGGACGGCTGAAACAAAAAACTGGTGTGGAAAAGGTCACAGAAACGAGATTTTCCTTTTTGCTTTTTTATGTTTTATGTTTTTTTTATTTTTTATTTAAAAAAAAAAAAAGTTTTTGTTTTTTTGTTTTGGTATAACCGTTAATTAAGACGCGGTAAAAAAGAAGAGAAATAATGAAGAAGGAAGGGAAATATTGCAAACTAACTTAGTGTTAGTGGGGTTTCTAAAGTGAGTGTCGAACCCCACGAAAAGCCACCCCTAAGACACCCACCTCCACTCGAAACAGAAAAGAAATTTCCCCTCCCCCGTTCCACTCACTGTTGCGGGGAAAGAAAAGGGAGTCGTGGAATCCCACTTGACTCAACCTGGCTCCTCACCTGGCCATTCCAGGCACGTGCTACTACTCTACAAAAGGTAACCTGCGACTGTACTCGAGTCGCAACACTTTTATGCATATCCAATTCGCCAATTTCTACGCAATCCCATTAATTTTTTTCGCTTTTATTAGAAATTTCGAATTTTTTTTTTTTGTGAATATTTTTTCCTGTTCAAATATTCAACTTTTGTCCATTAGAACTTCAGTTTTAGTTGCCGAATTTTATGACTTCAATAACTAATCGGCTTATTCACAAAGAACTTATTTTGCAGTTTCATTTGGTTGGATTAGATGGAATTTGGAAACTAAAACTGATGTCGCATGTTTGAATGGTGATATTTGCGAGTGCAATTCTAATAAATATTCTAATCAACGTTCTTATTTCTCATCATCTTTCTTTAATTTTTTGCTTTTCATCCCGTAGAAAATTAACTCGAGAGTGATAATGGAAGAGTAGAAGACGGTTAATGATGGTGTGAAGACAAGATCGTGCGGTAAATGGAATAGAAGCAGAAGCAGAAGAAGAAGATGAACGCGTTTCTATCCGTTAGAAACCCCACTCGAGTTGGACCGGATTTGAAAGCTGTTGTTGGTGCTTTGCTTTGGTTCCGTGTTGACTGTTTGCTGTGAGACAAAAGAACCCAACCCCCGACCAACCGATTGAAAGGACGTGCAGGACAAAAATGGCCGCCCCAACTCAAGTGACGACTTGAAGAGGATTTGGATAAAACAAAAAAACCGGTGGATTAAGTGTTCAGAAAATAATTTTAAAATTTTAAAATTCTAGAATGCATTTGTTTCTAATTAAAGATGGAGTCCACTTTAGGCGATTCGCACGTATACGGTAATGGTAAAATTCCCAAGTTAGAAAAAAAAAATAAAAATAAATTTTAAAGAAAACTTGTGCAGTGTAATTAGAGCTACCTCGAGGAGATTTTAATCACTTTTACCTGATCAAAATGGAAATTTAACTGCACTCTCACTCAAATTAGAAGAGTTGCATTTTTTTTCTCCTTTTTCTAATATCTTTGAATATTCAATGAAGAGCGACGCCTCATTGGTCGATGCTGGTCACGCGAACCACTCAGCATGGAGCAATGGCCGCCGCGTGAATGATTGCAAATGAGTCAAATGTCAATTAGGGTTCATAAACTGGACGCGAACGCCCACGGACCGTTCGCGGATTCAACGGGTTAAAAGTTACGAATCGAACGCCGAAACGATGAAGACGAGAACGAGATGAAGATGAAGATGAAGATGGAAGTTGGAAGTTGGAGATGCTCCTACCTGATGGCGATCGCGATGAGCGAGATGAGGAAGAAGAAGCGCATCAACGGCAAGATGCCACAGGAACGCAAAAGTGGTGGTGTACACCCGAGGGAACTCTGTACAAACACCGATTCACCGACAACATTGGCCAGCAGCGCACAAGGGAGTTTCTTTTCCTTTTTTTTTTTTTTCTTTTTTTTTTTCTTTTTCATTTTTTTTTTTTTTTTTTTGGTTTGAAGGAGAGAGCGAGGTGACGCAGGCCTCACGTGAAAAATCCCTTGAGTTATGAGGAGAGGCGCCATTGTTCCACTCACTGTTACTTCACCTGAATCACCCGGGCTGAAAGGGTTAGACAGGCACCTGAGGAGGGAAAGGGAATCGAAAGAGGGGGATCCACCATACTGCCTCATTTGAATGTGCAAGAAGCTCATTTGCATAACTTGCCCGCAGCTTTCTTCTCTCGGAACGAAAGGGTTACGCACTGATGGCACACGAGCCTCGCTCGAGGACCCGCTTCAAAGAAACTGATTTCGAGGGAGCCAACTTCCTGGCCAACACCCACGCCCCCTCGCGACCCCAAAACCCACCTACCAGATGCGAGAAAACAAACAAATAAACAGTTCTTTGCCCGCACAAACAAAACCTTTGTCCCGCAATACTTCGTCTCTCCCGGTGACCCATCTCACCTGGTCTTATAAAGTATATAAACTTCTCCGATCCGAGAAAAAATTCTCTAAATGATCCCCCATCATTACAAGAAAGAAAAAAAAAAGTTAAAACCATCATCCCGAGAACTGCACAATAAAATAAAAAGGCGAGGCAATAAACAAGAAAAAT
This sequence comes from Geophilus truncorum, assembly GCA_034695745.1. NCBI lineage: Eukaryota > Metazoa > Arthropoda > Chilopoda > Geophilomorpha > Geophilidae > Geophilus > Geophilus truncorum. The sequence goes on along the minus strand of JAQFZP010000656.1, from coordinate 13,339 downwards.
AAAAACAATAATAAAAAGGTGCAGAAGACGCGGGTGGTTGACAAATGTCGACTTGATGACTCCATCAACAAAGACAAGGAACAATTTTCAGGGGCTCGAAAACACAACGTTGGACTCGCACTCCACAATTACACGACGCACACCTGAGTTTTTCATTTATCCCCCTAAGTGGGTCTTTTCGTTCGAAAAATATCCCGCTTACTTATTAAAACAATAAAAAACTTTTTTGCCTTCTATCACATAAAAAAAAAATGAAAAAATGGGGATGATGAAAAAGATGAGGACAGAGCAGCAGCTGGTCCACCTGGACGAATTTTAAGGAGTATATAGGGGCTAATTTATATATATATCTGTCTGTTAAGTTTCCCTGCAGTGTCTCGATGACATAAGGACTAGCTTATTAATTCAGCAAAAAGAAAAAAAAAAGTAATGATTAAATTTAAAGATGTTGTGACCAAGGGGCATCTAAAAATAATTAGTCGGAGATGTGCTTCATTTTGAGATTCGAAACCTTAAAGGCAATGCAAATGCCCGAGAGTGAGTGGACGGGTAAAAAAAAAAAAAAAAAAGAAAGAAAGAAAGAAAAAAAGAAAAGAAAACTTAGGTGGTTTGCGTGAAGATCTAGATTAAGAGAATGTGATAAGGGAATGTTGGGGGAGGAATCTAAAGAGGGGGACATCTTCCTCCGCCCCTCAATCTTACGGCTGATTAGCCACACACAAGGAGGAAAGTGAGCAGCGCGTCCCTTCCCCATACGGGGTAAGGCAATAAAAAATATAATAAAAAAAAGAGGGACGGGAAGGGAAGGTGGGAGAAAGAGCGAGGGAAAAAAGAGGGAAGTTGCGCGCAACGCACTTGGCACTTGGACACTTTGAAGTACGAGGTGGTGGAAAAGAAAAAATTTCACGGCCACCGAATCTCAAGTCTCGAGCGCTGATAAAGAAAGAAAAGCGGCATCGCGCGGAGCATCGGGACTCGGCTAAATAGTCGGCCATGTTGAACGCGCGATGAAAGTAGCGAAATGGTGCGGGAGTCGGCGGAGTCGGGGGAGGGGAGGGGGAGAGATGGGGAGGGGTCAACGAAGGCCAGTGGTCAAATGCGATACCCACCACGTGAGCTTGAGGGGGTGGTCCTTGCGTGTTGAGTGGTCTCATGATGCGCCGTTGGTTGTCGAGCGACGGTGCGTGGCTCATCGATGCGTCTCGGCGCGTCTCGGCGATGCGAAAAAATCACGAGCGCAAAGGGGTGCCGCCGAGCCGACTCGACTCGACGACCAACACTTTTTCGTTGGGCGCGGCCATAAAAATCCCCCTCCCCCCATACCCATCTTTTCTCCCCCACCCTACACCTCCTTGTTTATCGTCAGCAGCGACAAGCGACGTCACAGCTCAGTGTGGCAATCAATGGCAAGAGCCAAGGTGCCTCCCTCACCGAGCGTCTCCTCCCTCGCCCAACACACCCCACTTCTCATCCCCGCGCTCGTTTTCATCTTGCAATAAAATGGCGCCCCTTTTTGCTCTTTTTAATTCCCGCCGCTTCAGAGTCTGTTCTCTCGGCCGACGTCGATGACCGCGCGCCTGGACTCTGGCTTCGGTTTCTGACACTTCGCATCCTTTAGACATCGTCGTTTATCACCCTTTAAACCCGATGTCCCGATGACGCATTCGTAACGGAGTAATGGCAAAGGGATGGGTGGGAGTCGTGAGTCACGCATCGATCGGAGCTCGGCCCGAAAGGGGAGCTCTGACGTCACACAGCCGCCGTCGCCACTGAATAAAGAATATGCAAACACACGCAGAGAAGGCTGGGAAATCATCAATAATCCTTTCGCTCTTCGCGTTTTTTCTCTCTCTTTTGCAAGCACACCCAACACCTTCCCACAAACGGACATTCACGCAAAATCCGAGAAATAGGTGGACACGTGGTTTTTAATATTTATTAGAATTGGAAAAAATGTATGCGGGAACGTTGACCTCGGCATTTGTGGATGCAATTGGTAAATCAAACGCATCTTCATTTGTCTGCGTTTCCTCGCATTTCACTCAAAATTGACTCATGGCGCTTCATCGGAACAACGGATCTTCAGCAGATGCGACAGTAATTTGTCCATTACCATTTTTTTAAGTAATAAATATTTTTATTTTCCAAATGAGCAAAATAAAAAAAAAATTAATGGGATTAAAAAAAACGAGTAAATAGCAATAAAAAGTGAAATAAAAATTATACGAATGACTGCAATAGTTTCTTTGATTTGTTTGTATCACGCACGTTGTATATAGGGAATTGAGCAAGTGCCAGGTGACAAGTTCGTGCTTGGTTGGCCAGGTGCGTGGTCCGTTGGTGCAAAGTATTCATTTCCTACGGAAATGAGGTAATAAGCGCTTACTGCATCTGTTGTCGTTGTGTTTTTCTGGTGGGACGCGTCTCTTGATTTGACGATCCCCTCCACTGGACGTGCCGCCCTGCTCATCTCATCTTTAATTTCGATCGCAAGTCAAGCAAGCCGAAATTAATTTCGAAAATATTTTATATAAAAATAAAATTTTAAAGACTATAAAAAAGTTTGTGTCATCTATTGTCTATTGGCGTCCTGCGCCCAGTGGGTCTCTCTCGTGACCCTGTCTTTGTATCTTCCCCGGCTGCTTGGGGTTGGCGGAATAGAAGGGTTACAGCATTCAAATGCAGCAGCGGGACTCAAAGGGTTAGTGATGGCCATCGGAAGGAAGCGGTCCATTCAGAGTGGTTTAACTGGTCCTACAGGATCCGAGAGTTTGGCGTCGACCGCCCCGCCCCACCCTCATCTTTTTCCCTCCCCGCTTTCACCTCGTAAATATGACGTTGCTGTTGTTGTTGTTTATTTTTTAAGACGCATCGGCCCAGATGGTGAGGGAAGGGGTAAAAGCGAGCGAGATGCGATCAACGATGCAGACCACGCACACTGTTTGCCTCGCGGATAGAATTTCATCGCGGCCAGGAAACGCGCGCGAGGGACGATGCCATCATCATCAGCACCATCATCATCATCGAACGAAACCGTGATCGATCTACGGGGATCCACCACCCACGCACGCGCCGCCAATGAATAAGACACGGCCGACTAAGGCTGGGTGTTGCCATGGCAATCAACGACCAATGGAAAGAATTCTCTCCATCGCAAAACGCACGAACCACATAAATTAACGAACGCTACACCGACGTCGACCCCGATGCAATTAAAGAAAAAGAGCTACACCTGCTACCCAGGGATCTCCCCTTACTCCCCAGCCCGCACCATGAATTAAAAACCCTGGAGTTGTAATAAAAGAGAATGGATATTTTTTCCCACTTTTTTCTTTTCTTTTTTTTTTTTTTTTAAAAAGGAAGAAAAAATGGCTGCTTACCGGATCATTTTTCAGGTGAGATTTGATGGGACGTTTTCAAGATGATGTGGTCTTTGAGTCATGTGTGCTTCTTCTGTACGGTGTTTTTTAATGTCGTGAAATGAAGGTTTCAAGAAAATTCTGACCCGTTCCCTCACTTTTGATTGCTCACACACGCAAATGGTCGATGGTGGCAGTAATTTGAAAGTTTACATTGTGTGAAATTTAGTTTAAAAACTTTTTTTTTTTTTTAATTTTGTTTTTTGAGAGATTGAGTAATTTTTATTAAATTTAAAATTTGTTTTATGGTGTTGGGGAAGTGATTTGATAAATTTGAATTTTTACCGTGTCGAAATGGAAAAACAATTTATAAATAAACAGACGGAAATGAACCATCATCGACCAAATATACGAAGGAATAAGCAGGAAATAGGCAGCTTACCTGTAAAAAAAATTGAAAAGAAAAAAAGGTGAGACATTAAAATATAAACTACAGTATAAAATTCTCCGAGAAAATAATGGCGACTAATAAGAGAATGAGGAGAAGGAGAAGGAGGAGGAGGAGAGGAAAGAACGAACAAGGTTAGATAAAGATGGATGGAAAAATCCAAGAGCGTAATGAATATATTTTCCGATGAAATTTCCAGTTTATTAATAAATAATTTTATTAGTTAATTATAAAAAAGTGAAGACGCGTTTCAGGATGTTTTTATAGTTTTAATTTATTTTTATAGCGGCTATATTTTATTTGAAGAGGTTAAAAAACAGATATAAAAAAAATAAATTTCTCCGCTTGACTGAATCGAATGAGAAAATTCAAAATTCGGATGAATGTTAATTTTCTAAAAAATTTTTACATAGTAATGTACACAAAGATTTGATTATATTTTCTAGAAATGGCCTTTGTATAGCTTCGACTAATTACAGGATATTTTTAAAAAAGAAATAAATAATTCACAAAAGGTTTGCAATTATATTTTTTTCTCAATGTTATTTTAAATTTAATTGTTAAGACTGTATATTTTTAATGTCAATCCCGTTCCGTAATTTGTAACTTTTTTCTTTTTGAGTAATGTAACAGATGTCGTCGGATAAATATTTATTAAAAACAACCTCTAAAGTGTTATTATTACTTTTTTTTTTTAAATTCAAGTTTAGGGGGTAGACCCTGCAAAAAAATATAAACTGTAACAGTTTTTATTAACGGCTTTTTTCATTAATTTTTTACGTGTTTTACGCATAAAATTTGTAGAAATAGCTTTTCCTAACGATACCGACCGTTTTGTGTTGTTTTTTACAAAATGATGTTAGTAACATAAATTAAGGAAAAAAATGAATCCTTCGAGACTGAACCTACTCCAAAATTTAACATCTTAAAAACCCCCATAATTCTTACTAGTTTAAAAATCCCGTAGAGCAATTCACGAATTAAATGAATAGCCGGTTTCCCCAGCTGAGCATTATTTTAAATTCCCCCTAAAAACTTATCCTCCAAATAATTACTATACCTAAAAACAGGTTACTTAACCTGCTAGTTACTTCTCCGCTATCCAATTTCAGCAATTTGTTTCTCATTGACCCACAGTTTCTTATTTACATCCCGCACTACACCTTGGTGTAATGATGGCGTGGCAGGTTTTATTTTGCCTCGTTTTAGTTCATCATTTTTATTTTTTTGTGAAAATAAATTTACTTGAAATTAATTATGCTTAACTAGGGATTAATTTGCATGTTAGTGAAATGAATCATTTCAACTATAAAGGATCTGTTTTTCTTGAAAGCGAGTCGGGTTTGTATTTGTATATACAGAAGCGTTTTCGCGTTTCTTGCCCATTCCGTTTTTCCCGAACAAAGCAAATTATTGAACATTCTACCACTTAACTTGAGATTTTAATTTGATAAAATCGTGAACTTAATAATGTGAAATTTTCATAACCTGTCTAAAGAAATTCTTTGTACAATTAATATTTTTCAAACTAGTTATTACACTATTTTTTGCATGATGTTCGCTAGCTTCTCTGTGTAACACTAGCGTGTTAAACTAAAGTGAGTACTTGTTTACGGTAAATTTTTAACTCTTATTTACACAGAACGACAGCTGCATTCAAAAATTGAGATCTTTTTTATTTACTTTTTAAATTTTGAATACAGTTATTACTGCAGGCCGTATATTTCAATTATAACTTTAATTGAAACGTACATCAAGGTATAATTTTGAATGTAGCAAAGTATTTATTAATTTTAAAAAACCAAGAATCTGCGGACGAATAATAGCAAACTATTCGTCTTATTTCAAACATTTTAACAATTTTAACCTGTAAACTGAAAGACAAATGAATACATGGCGCGTTTTAAATTTTCAATGAACAGTACTTCGGAGTGTAATTTTCATTACAAAATTCTAGAGAATAAAGAACAAAACAACTTAATTTCTTTTTATCTTTAAATATCTGTTTAAAGCCACTGTCATTCCTTAAAGTTCTACTCCAAAGAATAATGCCTAGGAGGGTACAAGTGGCCCAAACCTGTGGTTATAGTAGCAAGTTTTTCCCAGTGACACCACTACATTAAGATGAACCACTTTTTTTTCATTTTTTAAACTCCACTTAAAGCTAAACTGTCATTCCTTGATGTTTTAACACGAAATATAATCTCTAACAAGTTTTTTTTTGCCCGGTGAATATACTTTCTCTGAATAACACATTATATCATTTATTTCTTTTTATCTAATTTGTAACATTTTCGAGCACTGCTTATTTTCATTGCGTAAGTTTAAAATAATAAAAATAAAATAACATTCATTTAAACTCTGCATCAACCAATGAATCTACTTTGCTTAGAAGAAATGTGATCGCAATTCATACCTATATAGCTTCGACCTTGTGACATACGCTGGTTTTTTCTTACAGGTTTTTTTTTTGCTAGTGTAGTAGCTTACCCCGCACAACTCAACACAATTGAATGAATATTTATGATTCGTTTGTATTACGATTTAACTAAACATCCTACAGTTACATTTTATAGCCTTACAAATTTTATTCCCCACCTGTACATTATACAACATAAAGAAACTAACATTTATATTTTTATACTACTGTGTACTATATTAATATTTCGCTTCTTAAAATCAAAAACTATGTGAGATTTTGATTAATTCATCCCACTGAAAAAACTGGAAACAAACGACATATTAATGGTTGTTTTTTACCCCATCGAATAAAACAGGAAGAGATCACTCATGTGTATCCAGCTATTATTTTCCGTATACTATAATCACCGATGGTTTTTAAAATCATTAGTTAGCTTCATGCAAGCATCAGCTAATTGCTCTTTAAGCTTTGCAAGTCTATTCCAAAAATACTTAAAATTTCCATTCAGTTTTTCAGAAAATGGAGTCTTCAGCGGGGATAAAAAACGCCGATTAAAAGCAGCGCACGAAACCGCCTATTATCTTCAAAACTTCATTGAACGTGTATTATCTACTACCAAGTTCAGCACTCGAGTGTACAATTTCGGTGTAATTTACTAGCTTAAGTGTGCTACGTTTTTCAATATATAGGACTATTCTACTTTCCCTCAATCTAAAAACTAAGCCTCAATTTTGCAGGGACCAAACTACACTGCCAAGCTGGAAGTCGATTTTTCATTTTAATCTGAACCTCTAATAAAGCCGTAAATTCCTCTCGGAAAAATTGCGAACCCGTTTTTTCACATATTTCGTATTTTTTAATTTTTATTCTCGTGCTTTGATTTTTTCCCGTCGCTACACGTGAAGTTAAAGGTGTGAACAAACAGATTTAATAGGATTGAATGCTTCAATCCAATTGCATTATCACACTCGTTAAGTTTCGGACACAAATACGCCTAATCAGTTATTAAATGCAAGTATTGATCAATTTTAAAAGCGTGGAATAAATGCGAATCGGGAATATCAAAATTGCTATTTACAGTGGCTATGAAAAAAAACAAAAAAAAAACCAAACACGGTCTAAATGAATTATTTCAGGTGTTTCAAATATGAAATGCGAAAATTCCACAATGGACTAGGGGCTTTTCTCCGAAATGGTCAAATTAAGTCGCTTTTCTGCCACATTTCGATATTGTGTTATTGCGCCCGAATATTTCTGAGAAAGAAGAAAGCGCCTCCATTCGTTTAATCTAATTCATTCGGTGAGTACCCTTTAATTTCAAGCCAAAAAAGAGAAAAAGTCTCGTATAATCGAATTGCAGAAATAAACGGTTGAAAAATAATTTTCTTGAAAAAACTCCACCCTCGCACGCACAATGAAGCCTGCATTCGGGGGCTCGATTCACGTTCTGAGCCGTTTTCATCCATAAAAACGAGTATGAAAAAATGAAAAGAAAAACATCAACTCAAATCAGATTCAACTCAATCAAATTCAAGTGTGATGTACCTGATAATGAAAAACTAACCATCATATGAGCAGCGCGTTGCTCATAAAAAGCCGGTCGAGCAGGAAAAAAGTGCAAAAAATGAAAACGTAAAAAGGATGCAGGGAGAAAGAATGCAGGCAACGTTGGCATCCTATATCAATAATGACCACAAGGTGAAGAAACAGCAGAATTAGAAGACGACGGAAATGGGGACGGAGGTGAATGCAAATGACGAGTAATTATCTCGGTAATGGATGGTTGTACTTAACCGGGACACCAACGGATGCCTGAACGCAGAACGAACGTGGGAAAACTAAACTCAAAGGGACAAACAGTGGCCAAAAGGGAGTGACCATAGATGACCTTAGTCATTTTCCCTTTCCATATTTCCCCTCCCCCTTTTTTCTTAGTTAAGTTCACTTTCTTCATCGCTTTCTCCCCCTTTTTTGCTGTAACCTGTTTGTCCAGAAATCGTCTAACCCTTTGGTGCCGGTTGACAAAGGCGAGCTGATGGTGGTGAATGCAGCCGCAACCCTTCCTTTCCAACTCTGCAACCCTTTCATCCCTAGGTTCGAGGAAAGGGTTGCGCTCGATGTGTTAAAATCAGCAGAATAAATAAGCAGAATGCGAGGAGAACGCCGGCGTCGTGGGAACTGTTCCCGCTCCCGCTCCGACTCGGCCTATGCAAGCCGTAACCCTCTCAATACAAAAGGGGATAGAGCTAAAAAGAAGGGTCCACCTGGACGCCACAAAAAACTGGTCAGAGTGGACGCGGGCCAATGGATCCCCTCGTCGCGCATCAACGACTCGGCTCAGTTTAGTGGACACTATGCAAATCATTGCCGCACCCTGTTTACAACACCTGCACACCCCTATCCCTTCCCGTGCGCCGAAAAAGCCCAAGAGACGTTTTTGTTTGCGCTTTAAAACGCGCGTCTCTCGAGGTATCTTGTATTCCATTCATCAACACGACACATTTTTCGTCATCAAAAGTAATCAACTTTGATGTATTTCTAACTAGGTCCAAGTTCGATTCCCCTCCACCGTGCAAAGAGGAGGAGCCGCGTCCCTCGCGGGGGCCAATATGGGCGCCAGTGGCACGCGCCCTCGCGATGGCGCCACTTCCCTATTGGAGGGCTGCGCGTTCGCCCGTCCAATTGGGGGACGTTATACTAATGAGCCACGAGGGGGACGCGGGCGTAAACTAACGCCCAATCAGCGAGAAAAAATATCCCGTCGAATAAAACATGCCGAGGACATCGGAGTAACCCTCCCGCCCCGAATTCCCTCAGAATGTACGATACGGTATCGAATATTGTAAGGGGAGAGATGAAAGTCAGCTTCCTTCTTTTCTTCCTTTCTTTCTTCCACCCCTTTTAATCCAGTGCGTTTAAGAAATAAATAACATTTCATTCCCGGCCAACTCGCCATCAATGAACCCTTTATTCACACTCGGTGTCAACGACCAAAATGGACGGTCACGCAACCCGACTCCATCTTTGAATCTCAACGTCCGCAGCATCCCTCTCTCGCTCCCTTTCCTCAGCATCCATTTCCGGCACTCTTATTTTTTCCCCTTTTTAATATTTCCTTTTCCCCCTCCCTAACCATACAGGTGCAACTTGTCTCACACCGTAACGCCTTTTTACGCTTTTTTATATTATAAAAAAATATTATTAAGCCTTATTATTTCCCCCCTGCAACTTATCATTTATATATTTACACTTTTTTTTCTTTTAATATTAAACCTAACTTCCCCCTTATTTTACTTTACATTATTAACCCACCCCTATCTGCAATCTGCTGGCCAATTTCTAATGACCACAAGAAAAAAATTAATTTTTTCCCCTTAAGATGATATTTAAAAGCACGTTTTCTAAACAAATTCAATAACTAACGGCTATAGCCTTGACTGTAACTCCTTTCCGACATATTTATTCAATATTTTCACGAAATAAACAAGAATTTTTAATGCAGTTTATTTTTTCCGCATCCTACGCATCTTTGGCGGCACCAATGGCTCGCCGATGCAATTTTCCCAACCCTGTGGCTACTGTGTAAAAGAAAACGTCTCTATATATAATTTACATATATAGTCACAAAAAATAAAAATATTAATTATAAACATGTTATTTGAAGCTGAAGATTAAAAATGATGATTAGTTGCTAGTAATGAGCGAATATTAATGTTTTAGTACATATTTTTAATATGGGATAAAAATAGTTAGTTGTAAGTAAATAAATAATAATAAAAGACGAATGGCTTAAATGAACTTTATTCGAAGCAATATACTGAGATAAAACTTGTACAATATGTGATTACTTGATTCGACTGACTACTCAAAAATTACCTCAACCAGGTGTCTACAAAAGGATGACTACGCGTAACAAGAAACACGGGTGAGGTGCTGTCATACGAATCACCTGAACGCACGCGTCTCCTCCTCAAAACGCCCGCGTCCCGCCGTCTCAATTTTTTTTTTGGAAAAAAAATGAAAAAAATTGCAAACAAAAGGGCCAACCCGCCAAAAATAAAAATAAAAAATTGAAAGAGAATTAATGAAAACAAATGAAAAAAGACACTTTTTACAAGGTGCAAAAAACATATATCATATACAATATATAAAAAAAATTATTATAAAATTAATAATAATAATAATAAATGTAATAATATTAATAATAATTATAATATCATGGTCCAATAAAATATAAAAGATGGTTTTATTTTTAAGTCAATGTGGCCTCTTAACTGTAAGTACATTTAAAGAGCTTGTGGCTCGTGGGTCTTGGACCTCGCTGCATGATACACCAACAATAACAACTTTCACAAAATAATAATAATAAACAAACCTACTAAATTTAAAAAAAATTTATTTTAAAAAATGTAAAAAATAAAGGAAGGAGACGCGTGTAAACCCAATCAAATCGACAAGGAATATTGAGCACGTGTATTTATTGCAGCTGCGAAAAACACTCGCGTGACGCGCATGACAGCAACACCCAAGCAACAAAAAATTCGCCAGAAGGGGAGCAAATAAAAAATCAACACAAATGATTACGTATTCTTCATCAACTTAATTTGAAAAAACAATATTCTTTTTTTTCAAAAATAAACAAAAGTTCACAGCACGTTAAGGTGGAGCTGCGTCGTATGAAAAAGTCATTGTCAATTCTATGTATACTATATACAGGTGTGTCCAATGCGCGCCACGGGTCGTGGCTCAACGTGCGAAGAGGCAAAAATAATTTGCAGGTGAAAAAAAATTCATAAAAAATACAAAATCAAAATAATATATATAAGAAAAAAAATTGTTTCTAATTTTCATTTTATTAGAAAAAACCCAATTATATCTGTATTTGATACGTAAGAAAAAAAATGGAAAAACACCACTCTCCTATAAACGAACCCAAGACGCAGTTATTTTTATTTATTTTGTTTTATTTTTATTTTTTTTCCGAGGGAAAAAAAATAAAAGTTGAAAGACGCGCGTCTCTTAATGACTCTCAACAAATTTCTGCATCGAATGCCACAGTAATCAACTCTTTCGTATTTTAGACAGCCGTCTTATACAGTCATACTGTTCCTATCAAAAAATAAAAATAAACAAACTGGGACAAAAAAAAAAAAAAAAAAAAAAAAGGGGATAAGGAGGGAAAACAAACTTTCAACATTACAACCCGCAACCAAAAAAACAGCAACCAACGCCAACACCTGACGATAAACGAATCTTACAAATCGGGATAATTTATTTCTTCACAAGAATTATTATTTTCCTTATCTTAAATTTACTCTTTCAAATTTTTCAAATCAAAAAAATATATTAAAAAAAAAAAAAAAGATTTTCCAAGAAGTGGACTTTTGAGTCACTAAATTTACAACCAATAATAAGTATTATTATTATAATAATAAAAAATTAATTATCACTTAACTAGTCATCGCATGACCATAAAAACGTGTCCCTCTCAGGGTCACCACCAACAGCATTTCATTATACCACACTAACAACAAACAGTTTAACTGACAGCATAAAACACAAAGAAATGGAAAACAAAAATTTCATAGAAACAAATTTTTTTAGCAAAAAAATTAAAATAGTAGTTAATAATAATAATAAGAAAAAAATAATACATTCGAGGCCAATGCGCATATCACAGAACGAGATCCACGGGACGCAATAAGACGCCACACTGTGTGATATCCGCGTGTGGGCGGCCAAGGAAAAGGAGGCGAGTATAACAGGATAAATAATAATCAAAAGAGAAAATCGAGTGTACGAAGTAACACATACACGACTGATACTCACCCACTCACCCACCAAACATACAACAGACATGCGGGAGTGTGTGAAAGGAGTCTCGATACACATGAAGAAGTGTACAAAACGACCCGTTTCCACTATGACTTTGGCTTCGAAAAAAATCTTGGAAGGGTTATAAAAATTATAAAAAAATTAATTGGAAGGAAAAAATAGAAATAAAAATTGTAGATTGGAAAAAAAAAAAAAAAAGAAAAAAGAAAAAATAGATGGCGTCCGATTGAAATTTTGGACGAGTTGAGCAAAGGGTTTTTTCTTTTTTCTTTTTCTTTTTTTTTTTTCCTTTTTTTTTTTTTTTTTTTTAGTATATATATTTTTATATATTTATATATATTTTTTGTATAATAAAACGCGACGCGGACGCAGCTCGTGGAGAGTCCTACAAAAATTTTCTCCCTTTTTTTTTTCTTTTTTTGTAGTAAATGTTTTCCAGTTGAGCACACGACTCATCTTATTGCACGTAAAAATAAAAAGTAAAAAAAAATAAAAGAAAAAAATTGAAAAAAAAAAAGGAAAAAGAGAAAAGAAAAATTAATTAAAAAACGACGAAGAGGACGCGGGCGTTTCGATTTGCGCGTCCGTCCTTCCGTCCGTCCCAACGTCCGTTCCGCGTCTCGCTCGCTGACTCCGCCCCAGAGGCACACCTCATGGCCGCCGATCGACGTGTGTTTTTTTATTTAATTACTTTTTTTTTTTAGAAAAAAAATTGTTAAATGTCAATTTAATTTCATTGCTTAAGAGTCAGATAAAATTTCACACCGGCTGCTATTGGGTTTTCTCCTTGAGGCCGAGCGAGTGGTCCGTCGCGTTCATCGAGGGCATGGTTGCATAGTTTCTAATTTGGTGCAAAGAAATGAGCTGATTTGGAAAAGAACTACCCGCGGGTTTCACGTCCATCGAAGACACCTGGCTGGGCGCCTTGGGGAAATTAATAGGCTCGTACGGGAAGTAGGACCGAGACGAACCGGGCATGGACAGTTGCGCCGTCGACGTGATGGGCAACATAGCCTGGATCGGGGTAAAGGCGGACGACGTGGTCTTACCGGCTGAAGGGCCGATCGGACCGTCGTAAGGAACCTGCGATCCGGGCAAATGGCGCAGATCAGGATGATCGGAGCCGGCACTGCCCATGGACTGCCGGTGATCGAGCGAGTCGCGCACCCACGACAGGTGGAGACGCGAGTGCTCCACCAGCGAGGACTGTAGACACGAGTCGTTGACGGATGAGTCGTGCTGCTGCGAGTGCTGCGCGGCGGCTCGAAGATGTGA
>JAQFZP010000655.1:0-29563 GCA_034695745.1 Geophilus truncorum | reverse complement strand
ATGTATTTTTCTCTGTAAATAAATTTATCATAAGGCGCGCATAAGGCGTTGCATATGTTCCTTTTCTTGATTATTTTACAAACGAATTAATAAGACTTTATGGCGTGTACAAAACACAAGCCTGCTGACAAATGACGTAAATTGACACGAGCACTTGGTAAGCAATAACAATGCAATAACTTACGTGTATCATATGTCACTTTTATCACTAATTTTTTTGCCAGTTCAGAAGATATCATACGTTATCAACAATTGTTTAGCAACAGCTGCAATCAAAGTATGCGATTTGTCACACTCAGATTTCTCATTACATTAATAAAGAAATAAAAGACAAACCGCAACATGAGTATACGACATTTATTCAGTCGACTAACGCGAAAAAAATACATCCCTGCTAACGAAGTATGCAATACAACGTTAAACAGATGCTTGAACACCTTGGACCTCACAGCCTTGGGTAAATTAATAATGTTGTTAAGTTTTCTCTTAAAAGTGTTGAGCAATGCTAATTTAATTAACTTTTACAGGTATCGGCAGTACTTTGGGGCTCGGAATTTACGTGATGGCTGGTGAAGTTGCGAGAGAAACTGCTGGGCCTGCAGTAACATTGTCATTTTTAATTGCAGCAATAGCATCTGTGTTTGCAGGTTAATTTTTTGAATTTGAAAATAACTGAAAATTAAATTTGAACTGAAATGTAGCAACGAATGCGTTATCGAATGATAATTAAGAAATTAATTTTTGTACCTATATTATCTATTTATTATCTATTTTTAACTGATTTAAGGTCTTTGTTACGCTGAATTTGGAGCACGTGTCCCTCGCGCTGGTTCTGCATATGTTTACAGTTATGTAACAGTTGGCGAGTTTGTTGCATTCGTTATAGGATGGAATTTAGTTTTAGAATACGTTATAGGTAACCGGAATATTTTTTTGACTTTTATTTTGTATTAATTTTTTTTTTTTTTTTTTTTTTTGGAATTTGCAATTTGCAGGAACTGCAAGTGTTGCCAGCGGTTATAGCGGTTATATAAATTATTTATCGAATTACGCTATTAATAACACACTGACAGAAGCATTGCCCATGAAATTAAGTTGGTTATCACCATATCCAGATTTTTTAGCGTTTGGGATAACAATTCTTCTAGCAGGTTATTTTTATATTCAATTACTGTTAAGAAAGAGAATAACGTAAAACATTTTTATTTTTAGTGCTGTTATCTCTAGGTGTAGAAGAATCGTCTCTTTTTAACAACATTTGTACATTAATTAACTTAATGATAGTCGTATACGTTATAATTGTGGGCTCTTTAAGGAGTGACATTCATAATTGGGAATTGAAACAATCAGAGGTGAAATTAATAAACTTTCTTGTTCAAATAAATAAATAAATAATAAATTTGTAGGTACCGCCAAAAGATGCTGGAACTGGTGGATTCTTCCCGTTTGGAGTTGCGGGAATGATGGCCGGAGCTGCAAGGTGTTTTTATGGTTTCGTTGGATTTGATTGCATAGCTACTACAGGTAAAAAATTGAAAAATATATATATTTATAGATTGTTGTATTTTATTTATTTTATTTTATTTTTTAGGCGAAGAAGTGAAAAATCCACAAAAAGCCATTCCAATAAGCATCATACTATCACTACTTTTCGTGTTTTTAGCTTACTTCGGTATTTCAACTGTCATTACACTCATGGTACCATACTACGACCAAAACATAATAGCGCCAATACCATATGCATTCGAAAGAACTCATTCCGAGTTTGCCAAATGGTTTGTCTTGGTCGGAGCCTTAGCCGGACTCTCGACCAGTCTTCTCGGTGCAATGTTTCCATTACCGAGAATCCTATACGCAATGGCCAATGACGGATTATTATTCCGTTTTCTAGCCAAAGTACATCCACGGTTTAAGACTCCTTTTATCGCTACTTTATTAGCCGGTTTTTTAGCTGGTAAATAGATGCATTGAAAAATATTTTTACTATTATAAAAAAAATTAATTGTTTTTTATTAGCTTTTATGGCAATGATTTTTAGTTTGAAAGAACTAATGGACATGATGTCAATAGGAACTCTAATGGCGTACACATTAGTTGCTGCATCGGTTCTCGTGTTGAGGTGATTAATCTAATTTAATTTCTAAATTACTTCCATTTGCCAGCTGTCAATTTGTGCGTTTATAGTTGTTGTTGTTGTGTCAGATATAACTTTCCAGAACCAACTGTTTCTAACTCAGTGTACACTCCCCTGTTACAAGATAACAACAGTACTGAGTAAGCACATTTTAACAGTTTTCTTTTTTTCTCAGTCAAGCGTTATACTAACAGCCAATTTTTTACTTTTTTTTACTAGGTGATTCTAATCTGTAATTTTAATTTTAGGTTTAGGTCGTTGGACGATTCATCTTCGGACGAGTACGCGGCGAATAATGTAAATGCAGATCCGCATTTAGACGTGCATCCGATCATTCCAGTGACATCGATAACTGCCAAAAGCGTTATGTTGCAATATTTTAATGTCAGTCGACTTACCACTACAACGCCAGTTTCATTTATGGTTGCAAAGATTAACGTCGTTTTATTTGGTAAAAAAAATTATACCCTATTTTAAAATACAGTTTGTAAATGAAAATTTTATATTCCAGGAATTTTATCCATGTTAGTTGGAGGTTGTATTGTAATTATGGAATCAAACTATTTAACGGAAAAAATATGGAAAATTGTAACATTAATTTTTTTGACTATTTTTGCTGTGCTTTTACTATTATCGCTACTCAGTTTAATGTTACAACCGCAAAATCACGACTCTTTATCATTCAAAGTAAGTGTTACTATAAACAGACTCTAAGCATCATTAAAATTAAAATAAAAAATAATTTTAGGTTCCATTGGTTCCTTTTATACCATCGCTCAGTATTTTTGTCAACATATTCCTCATGTTAAAACTGTCTGGAGCAACATGGGTTCGGTTTTGCGTCTGGTTATTCATTGGTAATTTCGTTTAAGTTTAATGTCAACTTTAAAAATATTTGTTTATTTTTTTGCTTCTCATAGGTATATTGATTTACGCATTCTACGGCATCAAGGAAAGTAACGAAGAATTCAGAAACAGAAGCAATAGTCCTCGAGCAGAAGACGCTCCTAAAGAAGGTTGTCAGAAATAAATCGAAGGAAATTTGTATATTTTATTATGATTTTTTTGAAAATCATTTTAAAAGTTTTTATACATCTATTTATATACTATTGCAGAAATTTATACAAATTGTTAATTAAAATGTAAGTGGTGTTTTACGTAAAATGTAAAATCTACCATGTGGCATGACAAGTGATTACAGTCAAGAACCATTTGTCAAAGTGCCAAATTTCTACTATGTATACACTAATTCAACTAAAAGTGCATATATTGTCACAAAAGTAGAAAACAAAGTCAACTCATTTTACATTTATGTTATATATGCAGAGTTAGTTCTGTTTCGTTCTGAAGAGATATCGCTGATGACGATGAGTGAGGTTGTAAAGGTGGCGGTGGAAACGGACTTCGAGACCCTGCGTTCGACCGGACGTTGCTCGAAGAGGTAAATATAGTGGCTAAGGGGATTTCACTGGGGAAAGAGGATGACGACAGCGTCGCCAGCGAATCGTTAGCGTCCACAGATGCTGGCGGATTCCTGCTCACGTCAACACTTGTGCTACTCAGACTATCGCCGTGCGATCTTTCGCGAATCGGCGACCAGGGGGAGATTTCCACGGAGTGCAATTCGGGTGTTACTGTCAGTTTGTTTGGTTGTCTGATCGGCATCTCGAAATGACGAGATCGAGATGCCGAGTCTCCTTCTGAGAAACTTCTTTGCTTGAAAAAGTGATTTTTAGCTACTCCGTTGCTGAGAAATGGTCCTTTATTCTCGCTGTGTCTGCCTCGATTGCTTTCGACCATTGTGGCTCTCCTCATGAGGGATAAGATGTATGTGGAATGGTTGAGCGAGCTGATGGACGAATGTTTGCCGGTGCTGATTGTGTCGGCATCTTCGTCCGTCACTAAGCAAGCTGTGCGATCGAATTCTGGTGCCGCGTTCGCCAGGTCCATGTTGAAGTCTTTCGAAACTGGTGGCCATTCGGGGGAGTTTTTTATTTCTTGCTCTATGTGCATGTACTCGCTGGTGGATTGCAGGAAACGGCAACGATTTTGAAGGATGCGGAAGAGAAAATGATTGATGATCACAGACTGAAAAGAAAAATTTGCATAAATTTAAATTTTTAAGTTATACATGGGAATTTTTAAAACATATAAAAATTTGTATATAAAAACGACAAAAGAAATGCTAAAATTTATATCTGTCGAGTTTCAAGGTGAATATTGTTCACGAACCTCACAAATTAGGCACACTATGAAATTGGCGGCTGCAATGCCCACAAGTAGAATACGGAACTCGAGAACAGGAGCGATTTTCATCTAAAATTAGAGCGTCATCAATCATTACCAATTTCAATTTACCAATCGTGTTTAATATACCTCTAACAGCTTTATGAACCATTTATGCGGAGCTGTTATCAAGTACGTTGTAAAGATTGTTAAACCAATCAAGGATCCAAGGAAAAAATCTAAGTCGATATAAAGAGATTTAAACTAGGTTCAAACACAACACGAAATATGTAAGTAAATTACAATTAGAAAATAATGTTTTTCGATACGGTGCTCCTTTTGCAAACACAATGGCCAGAGTCATGTACTGAAAAACGCTCACAGCGAACACAGAATAATTTTCAAAGCAACCGACATCCTCAGTAGTTCTAGGCATGTGCGGTGAATACCATGGTTGTCGTCGTATAAAAAAAAAGGCAAATGTTTGTACGGCAATCATTATTATCATTTGAAGTGCGATGGAGGCAAGAGGAGTAAAGCTTATAAGACTGGATGGAGGTGGCTTTCGAACCAATGCTGGATACGGCTTGGTTCGACCAACTGTAAGTAATTTTTCAATTAATTTTCTTCTCAGTATAAAAATGTCTTGTTACTTACAAGCTGCAGCCAATAAAGCTATGATAAAAAGGTCAATGTATAAAAATTCCATGTCAGTTAAGTTTGATTCTATCTGTAAATTTAAAAAAAAAAAAAAAATTATTATGGTAATTTTAAAATTTAGAAGGTCGTTATTTTTACCGTATACAAGATGGTGACTGAAACAAACTGTGTGAAACTATAACACGCCATGAACTTGAAAATCCCAAACGAAGTAACCAGCGCGGCCCGACCTTCCCGAATCAATGTCGGAACACAAGAAATATTCGGTTCTTTGGAAGTGAAGGGCGATGCGACAGATGCTTCCGCTTCAGAGAGACTTAAACCAGCATGAGCTGCTTTCAAGGCCTGAAATTCATAGGATACCGTTTGTTATGTGTTATATATTGTAAATATTATGGTTCCTTACCCCACAATCATTAGCTCCATCGCCACACATGCCCACGTAATACCCAAGTTCCTGCAAATGCTCGATAAGTTGCTTCTTTTGATCTGGAGACATTCGAGAAAACACGGTCCCACGAACTATGAGTTTGGGAATAAGCTCGGGAAAATGTTCTCTGATAATGGCAAATGATTTTCCCGTAAGAGCAAAGTGAAATTTCTCCCCGCGTTCTTCGATAACCACACTCGTAGCATCAGGCTGCAAAAAAAATTTAAAAATTAAAAAAAAAAAAAAAAAAAAAAAAAAAAAACTAAAACTCAAAAAAAAAAGAACAAATAACCTTCTCTAAATATCCTATTTCTTCCACCTCTTTCTCAGGCATTTCCGCGTACGAAAACTCAACTACGTACGAAAGAGATTCAGAATGGCGAAATGCATTAACCAGAATCACGTGTTGATTTTTTTCAATCATTTCACAGTCACGCGCTACACTCAGAGCTGTCAACATGTTATCACCTATAAACCAAAAGGAAAATTAATTTATATTTTTAACCCAAAATTCACTAATTATTAGTTATTACCAGTAATCATAACAGTCCTGATGTTTGCCTTCTGCAACATCTGAATGATAGGAGTAGTTTCAGGTTTCAGTCGATTTTCCATCACTAAGAACCCCAAAAACTCGAGATTACACTCCACTTGTTCCCTGGCTATTCTTTGAATCTTAGCGTAGTTCATCTTTGGCAACGGGCGAGTTCCGAGCGCCAAGACCCTGTAACCGTTTTGAGTGTAAGTCATGAGGACGTTTGAGAAATTGTCGGGGACGGTTTCCGGTTTGCTGAGAGCCGCGATCATCTCTGGTGAGCCCTTCGTGTAGATCTCAAATTGATGTGCACCGAGTACTCGGGTTATGACGCTCATCCGCTGCAGCGTAGAGGAGAACGGGAACTGGCGCACGATGCCAATCTCGAGATCCTGCGAGAAAAGGCGTATAATTAATAAAGACCTAAAGTGATTTACAGGTGGCAAAGAGATCAATGCACCTGCGTACTGTCTTTGACGTACTGAGCCGTCTGTTGTCGCGGGCGGACAACAGTTGGACTTATGATGTCGAATTTGTTCGTTTCGTCGATCTCGGGTTCCTCGAGAATCTATATACATCATTGTCATTAATTTCTGAATTTTTGTAAATTACAATCTCGAGTTTTACCCAAGTAGTTGCTTCGAACATTTTCAGATCCAGCGGATCCCCGCACAACGCTCGGTCAATTATGGTCAACGAATGGCACGTTGCCATGCCGATCAACAGTTTAAGTGACTGGAGCGTCTCGATGTTGTTAACGGGTGCTTCAAACTGTTTATTACTGGTGGGAACGACGCCCCACATGTCTAATCCGTCCTCAGTCAAAGTTCCTGTCTGAGAATGCAGAGATTTTTAAAATGGGGAAATTATTTATGGTGTGAAAGTGATTTACTTTGTCAAAACAGATGCAGTTTAGACAGCCACTGATATTTATAGCGCTCGGGATGATGCAGTATATGTTGCTTTTGCGAAGCCTAGCTTGAGCATAAGCAGTGCCCACTGTCATGGCAGCAGGTAAGGCCGGTGGCACCACGATTGTTATCAGGTCCAGGGCGTCCAAAGTTATTTCTCCAGGTGGTGTCCCATTCATTGCCTAAGAAAAATTCGATTATTAAAAAAAAAAAAAAAAAAAAAGAAAAAGAAGAAGAAAAAAAAAAGCTGTTTTATTTGTTAGCACACCTTTATAATGATTGTGTAAATAAAACCCATAACCGCAATCCCAAAAAGTAACCCAACGAATCGATATGAATCTTGTTGGAATTTAAAATCCAAAGGTTTTGGATACATGATTGAGCGCACAAGTTCGCCTTTGCACGTCATGAACCCTATTTTAAAAATGCTCATTTTTAAAAATAATTTTATTTATAATTTGATGTTAACTTTTTACCTGTGCGAGTAACCACCGCCTTCACCTTCTCGCTACCATAATAACGGGTCTGTATGATTTTTGTACCCGAGAAGAGTGTATGTTTTGCATGTTCTTTCGGTTGAAACATCTCATCTCGTTGATGCGTCAACACGATTGGGTTGGGAATGGGCGTTTTGGTCACTGGAACACTTTCTCCTGTCAACATGCTTTCGTTGACGATGCAATTCCCACTTATAAGTACTGCATCGCAGTACATCATACATCCGTGGGAGGGAATTACGATCAAATCACCTGGGGTTAATAACTCAGACGGAATCTCTTCGTAAGCTAAAATTTCATTTTAAAAATTATTTACTACATTAAAAAAAAAGTTATTTTAAAATAACTCACCAACTTCTCCCCTGCACACTGTGACGATATCAGACGATTGGACGGTATTACTAAGCGCCTTCTCGTTCTGAAAATGTATAAAATATATAAATACTTTTCCGATGTGAAAACTTTAGGTTTCTAGCATCGTACGGATCTAATTTGCACTACTGCAGCACCAACGGAAAAAGCAGACATGATTACAATGCATACAGCATAGTAGTAGTACTTTTCTGCAAACCACAAACACACGCTGAACACTTGGAAGACATAAAAAGGATTGAGAACCTGAAATTAAAAAGTTTTTTTTTATTTATTAAAACTTCTATTTTAAAAGTAGAGTGCCATACCTCCAAGAAAAGAAGTGTGATGATACTATGTACAGGAACTAGAATACTGTTTTTCCCATAAACTGCTCGCCTAAAACCACAAATTGTAATTAATAACTTGAAATTTTAAACAAATTTCGAGTTAACTTTACCTTTGCGCTTGACTGTCCTCGGACAGGCCTTTCTGAGTATAGAAGTAAGAGCAAGAAACATTATCTAGTCCTTCTAATCTTTCGAATTCGCTTAATTCCGTATTCCAGATGTAAGTAGAACTTTTATTAGTAAAAAAGCGTATAGCTGCCACCTCTTTATATGTGCCCTAAAAGACAATTATACAATTAAACTATCAACTTACGTCACTGTAAATTAAAGTAATATTTACATCCAATCTTGGAAGTATGAGATTGAGTTTTTTCCTGGTTAGATTATTAAGTAATTGAGACGTCGAATCTTTATCGTCGGAACTAAATTTAGTAATGAAAAATTAGAAATAAGTTATCAAGTAACTCGGGGATTAATTAATTTTAGTTTTTACATTAATTCTCCGCTTCTTCTGATGTGTATTACTTCCACAAAAAGTCTATTGTAATGACTCTAAATATAATAACTTATTTATTAGAATACGTAAAAATTAAACTCAAATTAATACCTCACCACTAATAAGACTTTTGTGGCTTTTGCCAAATCACATTTAACATGAGTGCATTTCAACATCCATTCTGGTTTCCAATGAAATATTAATCGAAGAATAAACAACGAACACACAATAAACATCCATGTGATAACACTACGAAATTTATCGTCAATATAACCAAATATTTCCTGAAATGTAACAAGATATTTTATATCTGTAATCTACATGTATAACAATATTTCCTGTAAATGTACCATCTGGTCTTCTCCTCCCACATTAACATAATTGATTCCATCCTTACAAGGAGGCGGTTGGGATCCAATGAATGCTTTCTTTTCTTTCCCTATGACAATGAAATAAAATTAAAGCCATTTGTTCTCTTATGTAACAAGTAGTTTACCTTGAAATTATAAATATAAATGAATAAAAAAAAACAAAAAACATGTTTTTCTTTAATTTCTGCTAAATTTTTAACTTACCACTAAGCAAGGAAACTTTCTCCTTTTTCCCTGGTCTTTTTTCAAATGTAACTCGACTGCAAACAGTACGAGCAAAACCAATTACTTCTCCCATTTCGTGTATTATCACAATTCAGTTTAAATTGTACAACGTATCGACTTTTCCCTGTCTTTTTTATCCAAAATAAATCCAACCCCGAGATGAGTAAGTCTCAGCTAAGTGCTGAGCAAAGCATTTCCGAATCCTTAATCATTGAAACAACGTGTGACGAATGTGCAGGCGTTCTGGTAAATAGAAAATTAGGAAGGGTGGGCAATTTTGAGAAATATGAAATACCAATTTGTCAACATTGAAAACAATTCATATAGTACGGAAAAAACAAAAGAATGAAAAATATTTCAGGAAGCATATTTACATTCCACATGATTCCATTCTTTGATATTTTGACTCGATCAAGTGAAAATTAAATGAAAAAAGTAACGGGGATGCAACTTAACGCTTCGATTTCGACACAATTGCACCACACGATACACTAGTCATAAGCCTAAGATGTATCAGACAGCAGTAGCGGATTTACCACACGTTGGCGTATAGGTGCTGCACCACATGTCACGCTACAAATAAAACCTGATGCCGCTTGAAATAAAACGAGCATTGCTAGAATTAATTCATTTTATGATGTTTACCTGATATGATTAAGAAACTGAACGAGTTTATTTAAAAAAAAAAATTATTTATATCCTGCATAATAAACGAATGACATGTTTCGTTTTGATTCTACCGTAATTATAAAAGACCTTGAGTTTTTAAGTTGATAATTTTATATATTATTGTTTATAAATAATGATTGAAATCACACTTTTAATTGTGCCAATTTATTACATTTAATAATTAATTATTTCAATTCAATAAAAAAATTTGAAAATTTCCTTATTGGATGGCTAAACATTCCACGTTTTATAATTACCCGGACAATTTTAAAACCTGTGAGCAAACCGAGCAGACCTCATTCTCATTGCATAATGAATTCAGTCTTTCCAGAATTACACACCATACACTACACACTCAGGTTGGTATTAATGTATTAAGGACGAATTTTATTTGAATTTTACTGCGACTTAATATAAGTTAGTTGACATTGATTTTTATTTTATTAACTACCATACGGTACGTCAGGAAATTCTGTCAGTCATATTGATAAAACAAAAAAATCAAAAAAAAATCACCTTTCCCCTTTTACGAAAAAAATAAAAATCGAAAAGAAAACGAATAAATTTGCACACAATCCCTAACCGAAATTGCACTGGAATTTTTATTGCTTTAACATAGGTACCATACCGTTATGCAATGGTTGTGGAGTCGAAGTGCAGTTTTCTGACGACACTTCATAATTTCTCCTTTCTCCCAACATCGTTATTTTCAAAAGGTCTTGACTGAGTTGTATTTACCTAAGAGTATTAAAGAGAATTAAGTAGCACTAAAAAACTGTAGATATAAACATTACATAAATCAATTCATATTATCACAACCACTTACGATTATACGGGTATCGTTAGAATGTTAAGATGCTTCTACACCTTGGACAATTTAAAAAGTAAAAAAAGTAGAAAAGAAAAAATTCAAGCTATAGGTACTTTAAATCATTATTCAAGCATAAAATTGCCATGACATACTCCGTGGCACGAATCATCACCGACAAAGCAAAAATTTAAATAAACAACAAACGAGGAAAATGGCTCTCAAGAAATGACACGTAAAAACCCAGTTTCTTCTACTTTATATGTGATAACTGATAAAAAACGCTTAAAGCGCCGAGGTGATTGCAAACAAGGTGAGAAAACTATTCACCAATATATTGCCCATTAACCGTAACTCAAATGTAAAACGAAACTTTAATTTACTGAACTTTTGACTCACAATAGCTCATTAAACAAACTACAGCAATTTTGATTCTTATTTATTTCCAGGAACGTCACTGCAAGTTACCCAGCCCTGGATTATCGTGTGAAGCTGTGAACACCTTTCGCGTCCCGTGTCCCGTCCGACGTCCGACTCAAAAGAATATGTTAAATAGGTAAATCATACCTTAAAAATTGAAGCTTGTTGTTGATCCGCAGGTGAGTGACATACACTGCTTTTTTTCCTGCAAAGTGGATTGACCTTTGATGACGGATCTCAAGGTAGGTGGCCCTTTCTTTAGCCAATGTCTTGACCTTGAACTGCGGACAAAAACTCACCTGTTGCCACTCGGCTCGGGAGACACTCTGGCGTCATCGTCAGCTGTGTACACTGCTGCAAATCACTTTTATAGTCTGCAGTGAATTTTAAGACCGTTTATAAATACGGTACGGGAGAATCGATACACGGATGTTGTTTTAAATCATAATTATCAAAGGGTTTACCTCTTCCGCTGTCACCTTTAACACAATGCCGGGGGAAGTTTCTCTAGGGAGTTATTGGGACACGGTAATAATCAGTTTTGGAGGTGCCCGTGTAATCATTTCCGAGGGAAATTGAGTATTTGGTGATGCAAGCATTTTAGGAATTCTATTGACCATTGTATTGAGGTACTGGACAGTGGAGAAACGTTTCTGGTAGTGCAATTTTTAACGCAGTAGTTGTGCAATGTGATGTACAAAAGTGAGAAAAAAGTTCTAGAGTTAATACAATATAGTTTATACTCGTCAATATAGTTTACAGATTAATCTTGGCTCTTTTAGCCTCTACAGCAATTGTTTTTCTTCCCCTGGTGGTTTTTATTAACAATGTGATACAATTAAACAAACGTTTTGATATGACGTGGTTTTTGAATAAAAATAAAAATTACAAAAAAGTAAAAAATAATATTTTTTTAAAATTTATTAAAAATTGACAATAAATTAATTAATGAGAAATACTCTCGCCTGGATGTAGTAATTGGGAAGTAAGTTTCCCTGAGCCTATTAAAGATGTACCGTATGGGTGTCATAGTACTAGAAAAAATGCAGACACCAACTCTTTAACAGATTTCCACAGGGGACCAGAAATGTACGCCTAAAACAAAAGACAATCATCAGTTTCGAGCCAAGAAAGTGTCCGAAATACATCAATAATAATCACAACATCCGGTGAAGTTTACTTTTAACTGTATATAAAATTAACGGAATAAAATATAAACAAACTACAGCAACGTTTTAAAAAAAACGGGGGAAAAATCTAATTTCACATACTAAAAACAAAAATCTCAAGGTTAACATAAAAAATAAAATCTATAATAATTATGCAATTTTTAGCCTCCATTTTTGAAACTACAATTTCATTAATTGTGAGTTTTTAATGCTTTAACGCCTTAATTTGTGCTCTGACCTGACGAAAAGTCTCGTCGTCGATTTCTCCTTCCCCTTGACTGTCATCAGCCTCTTCAAGAAGATCAAGGTGCTTATTAGTGGACACGTGACCGGGAGTGTTGGCTACTGCCGAGTTTTTCCGCCCTCCTAAGTGCCCCACGTGTTTGAGCGTGTCGTACATTTGTTTGAGATTTTCCGAATCCTCTTCGTAATCTTCCTCTTCCTCATCCGGCGGTCGCGGTTCGGATCGCGGTTTCTCCTTGCATGACGTGCACGAACAGTTTGCAATGATTTCCACGGATTTCTCAACTTTGGGCTGACCGCTGTCGTCTGGACAGTCCAAACTCACCTACGAAGTAGGAAATTGTAGAAAGTGACACTTTGGTAAATTTTTATTATTATTATTTTTTTTTTTTTTTTACTGTGATCCAGGTTGAGTCAGATGATTGACAGCTGTCGCAGTAATGCAGTTGCTCATCACCTGGTGTTTCTGGGATCGTTTTGGGCACTGAGAAGGAAAAGCACGTTCCAACGCAAACGTTGTTGTCGATATTCTGCGAGTCAGTAAAAAAAAAATTTAAAATTATTAAAAAAAAAAAAATAATTTTAAATTAATTTGTAGTTTTATTATCAGTTGAAATGCTCAACTAAAAATAGGGTGCGATTACATAGTTGCATCACAGCAACAAGTGCTGCAATCTTAACGATTCTAATGACGTCATGGAAGTCAAAAAGTGTTGACTTACGCTAATGTAAATATGTACAAGTTTGACTTAATTTTTTTCCCACTATCCAAATACAGAAATTCACTAAAATAGAAATTTTTTGAATTTCATAATCGAACGTATCACAGTTCGAAGATACACGTTTTTAAGACCAAGAACAAATAAATGATCACAAAGTTTACTATACCTTTGTTTGGCATCCAGTGTGACTAATAACTTGTTTGATGGGAGTCACTTTGCACCACGAGTGTTTATCGGGGTATAAAACTATATTGTGCACCTTTAAAAGATCAGAAAATATGTTTAGAAGGCATTAATTTAATAACAGCCTTGAACGAACAATCAAGGATAATTTTTATTTTCAACTTTTTTTTCAACTTTAAAAAAAAAAGTTAAAAAGTCTCCCGAAGTTACCTTGTGCTCTTTCGGTGGAAGGTTTCCTTCTGCTTGAGTGATGAGAATTAAAAAGAGAAAAAGGCAAGTTGAATGTGGACAAGTGAACATTGCTGACTTCATCGTGATTTCCTTTTACCGAGAAATTGAAAAGGATTAAAATCTTTTTTTTTTTTTTTAAAGAAAGAAAGAAAGAAAGAAAGAAAGAAAGAAAAACGTGAGTAGTGCCGTCAAGCTGGCTATGGGAAAAGGAGGGACCAATTAATTGAAGGCATGTGAGTGGGATTAGAGGTAAGACAACATCCAACTGATTATCTGCGTGAGTGATAGCATCAGCAGCGCGTTTAATTGCGAGGGAAAAAATTCGAGAATGGGAGAAAATGTCATCGAACTCTCGTGTCTTATGAACTCGACAACTTTGACTCAACCCTTTGCATCGAGTCTCACGCGACACCGCAGCTGTCGGGAGTGAAAATGCGAATTACGTACCCTTGTGCAGTCCTTGGTTGCAGATAATTTTATGCTTTTAATAGACTCGATAATAGCCACGAGTTATGTCTTAGCATTGACCTTGCAGACGTTAGCAAATGCGAAAAAAGCGCATTCACCAATCGAGATTAAAGTGAAGTACGGATCACGTTTCATGCATTTAGCCTATAGTTTGCCCTTTTTTACACACCACTGATAAAACTCTCAATCAATTTTTAATTTAATTGCTTAAATTATTTTTTAAATTCTTTATTCTACTCGTTTTTATTTACCGACCGTCAAACACATGCGGCACTATACACACCACTCATCTGACTTTTCTGGAGGCGTAGCACTTTAAACATGCGTCTCTGCCTTAAAATCTGGTCTTGTCAAGGTCAGTGTGCATGTTTTGCATGTAAAAGAGCTGCATAACAATTCTTTTCTTGCCCAACCGCAGCACACAAGCTCTGAGTGACCTGTTAGTGCGATGATGTCATCTGTTCCTGTTAAGGGGAAAAGAGACCCAGACATTATGACCTGCAGCCTGACCCGTCGTGAAGCACTTATTTTTCTTTTTGTAACTGAAAACTGCCAAAACATTCGAAGAAACTCGAGCGAGCGAAGGAGCTGCGCAAAAACGGGTTGACCCTCAGTGAGAGCAGGTGTTTTGCGCACCTGTGATCTTTCCTTCGATTCGATCGCTCCCACGCACTTCTTTCCCTTTCACTTCCTCGGTGGGCCGAAGGGGTTATTGCTCGTTCGCTGCTCCCAAACGGAAGGAAGAGTTTCTCACACAGACTGGGGTTACCCAAATGTTGGGTTGATGCCCTAAAGGCAGCGCTTGCAAGATCTGTTTGAGAAAACCATTGAAGTTTTCCATTCAGTTCGAGTGAGTTAGTTCAGTTTGACCTCCCTTCTCGCCTTGCGACTGGAGGGCATTGCGCGATATGCATGCAAATTTACAAAAAGAACCAATGTTTTGCTTCTTTTCAACTAAAGAATCGATTCAAGTTGATGTAGTCAATGTTGATGTGGAGCAATGTGAAGAAATTTAAAACCAAAACAAGAAAAAACAAAATTCCAAAAATGAAAAAACAACCCAAAAAAAAAAATGAAAATGTCCTTGATTGATAGATTATCTGCAAAACCCGCAACCATTACGTTAAGTTGTGCAAGTAGTTTAGAAAAATCTTGTTATTTGACAAGTATTAAAAATTATTAAATTACACATACCTGATCATTTAAGAACGACTTTGTGTCATAATGAATCGACTGCAAAGACGCAGATCGAGGGAGCGAAAATTAATAAGTAAACTTTTTGTTTAAGAACGACAATTGACGCAGGCGCAGCCCTCTGAAAAGTGATATGTCTCGGTCAATGATGAGGATGGATGTGGAGTCTCACATCTAGTGCCATTTCACCTGGCACTATTTTTTTGTTGCACCCTCCTTCTCACACAGGTTGTGTTTGGCAAGAGGCCAGCCAATGACCAGCCGACTCTCCTCCTATCAATTAACACAAGATACGTTGCAAAACTGCTTGTTGACCTCTCTCCCATCTCTGTGCATAAGCTTCAAGATCAAGTAAACAACCTAATTGGCTGCACAAAAAATATATTAAACTTATCTTTATTCGAAAAAATGATTAAAGTGAATGACACCAGCAAATTTTAATTTTTATCATTTATTTCTTTTAATTTAACGAACAAAAAAGAAATGCATAGAAAATACAAAATAGACTTTCAAATTCAATGCGAAGGTAGAACGCGAAATACGTATATCATAGAGCCATTGTTGGTACCGGTAGCATTAAGCGAATCCTGCGGCTCAGCAAGCGACTGCATCGATCGTATTTGCAATGGCATCAGCATGCTCGGATCGACGGGTTGCTCAATCGCCAATTGCTCGCCAAGGCATTGTTTCACAGACAAAACCAGCAAATCGTTATTATCTATCTCTACAGCGTTTGCTTGCTCCACTTCCTGGCCCGCTATTTGAATCGTCGAATCCTGAAGCACGTCTACAGGCAGTACGGTAATGTTTTCATCTCCCTCTTCCACAACTTCCTCCGGGTTGTTTCGCGTATCGGTATCTGAATTCTTTTGCTTCTTATACATGGGCTCGTCTCTCGTGTAGCGCCTTCTGGTGGATATGACTGGTTCTTCCGGCACTTCATTCTCGTTGGGCTTCGGCAGTTGTTGCTGCAGCTCTTCTACAGTTAGCTGTTCGTCTTTTCGCATGGAGATTCGTTGGAGAAACTCCTGGGTCACTTGCTGACCTCTGACTATGGCCGACTGCTCGTCTGTCATCTTCGACTGCAATTCAGCTTGATCCTTATTCTGCGTTTTGAAGCTGAAATGATTCAACTTATGAACAGATTTCATGTGTTTGTTGATGTTGCCTTTCACATTGCACGTGTAGGGGCAATAGGAACATGCGTAGGGTTTGAGTCCCGAGTGGATTATCGAATGGCGGATTAAGTGATGTTTAGTTTTAAATTTCCGGTCGCAGTCCTTGCACACGTGTTCTCCCTCTCGATGCGTTCTTCTGTGGACCGCCAACTGGGACAAACTCTTAAACCCTTTCCCACACTCTGCGCAAATGTGAGGTCTTTCGCCGGTGTGTCGGCGCAGATGCACGATGAAGGTCCAGCGTTGTTTCAGCACGTCTCCGCAAACTGGACACTTGAACAACTCGTCCTCGCTGTGCTTGACCGCGATGTGTCGGCGTAGATTATCGGCACGATGCGTGGAAAAGCCGCATTTGTCGCAAACGTGTTTTTCGTTTCGTACGTGAACGTGTCGAATGTGGTCTTTAAGGCGCATGTCAGTGGTGAACATTTTCCCGCATTGATCGCAGATAAATACTTTAGCCCCGGTGTGTTTAGGCATGTGTCTGATCAGGTCTATCTTCAGGACGCTCTTGTAGTCGCATTCGGAACATTTGTGGTCGAATTTGCCGTCGTGACGCTTCATGTGGACCCATAGAGAACTTTTCTGCGTGAATTTCCGGTCGCACACTTCGCAGCTGAACGGCTTCTCTCCCGTGTGTTTTCGCATGTGAATGTTCAAGTAAGAGGAATTGATAAAAATACGATTACAAACGTTGCATTTTCTATCGTCGTCCGTCTCGGTTCCATTCGTTACTCTTTTACGTCGTCTGCGCACTTTAGTGTCATTGGTCGTAGTTTCCAAAACTTCCTGAGGATTTACTTCCGCATTTTCATCACTTTGTTGCAGATTGGTCGTGTCGGTAAGCTCTTGACGTTCTAGAACGACCGTACATGGTTTTGTAAGTTTATTATGGTCATCTATAGTTTTTTGTGACCGAGGGGTGGTCGTAAGAAATTGTGGAACGTCGCTAAAGTTGTTGAACCAGTTGGGAAGCGTCGATCGTCTGCGTTTTGACTTAGGACTTTTCTTTTCGTTGTTTTTTCCATCCGGGGATTTATCTGCAGTGTAGGTTTCTTCGGCACGACTTGTACTAGGCTTTAAAAATATTTTAATTAAAATTAAGTGAGAAATATAATCCGAATGTCAAAAATACCTTCGGCACGATCGAAACTTTGTCGTCACAGTTTATTTTCTTATGCTTTCTTCGTGATCTAAGTGAATAAATTACTATTTTTAGTAACGAAGTAAGTTAGTGAGTATAAAAATAATGTAACATCACTCACTTCCTAGTGGTGAATGTATTATCGGTGATTTCACTATTACTTTCGGGTCCAGGCACCATTTCCCCGTCTGAATCTGGAGTATTTATCTCCACTAGACATTCTTGCAACTTGCTAAGTGCACTAAGACGTGTTCCTCCTCGCAAGTGTTTAAGTTTGCTTAGAAGGGCGTCAATCTAGAATTTATTTAAAACTTCGATTATTTTATTTCGCAAACTCGACGGCCAAAGGCTTTGAAATTTACACTTACGTCGCTCAAAACTTCGTCAGATGGATCGCTCATTTTATACTATTTTTTACTCGTTCTTTAGTTGATGTAGAATCGATTCGATCTTAAATAATGGCTGAGTGTGTGAACACCGCGATCACGATGGCTGCCATCATTGTCATAATAAAGAAAATAGGAACTAGGAAGTTGTATATTAGCGCCATCTGTGTGCAGTGTCGGAAGATTAAATCTCGGTTTTCCAGGCAGTTTTCACTTATGCCAGGAAAACTCGGAAATAATACCGCATAAAAAAATTTCATGCATTGTCACGACCTTGATAAGAATATATTTTTTTACATTCCGATTTTATTTCGCTTCAAAAATTAAATCATGTTTAATAAACATTTTTCTTTTTTCCGAATTTGTTTTATTTGCCAATTATCCATTCAAATCATTTTATTATTTATTTGTATACACTAATATTTAATAGAAACTGTCGTAACTGTAGTACTGTCGTAAAATAAGTTTATTATTTCGTATCATCGAATACATGATGTTGCAAGCTTACAAAATTAATCTAATGGAAATTTCGGATAGAATTTAAATACCAGAAATTTTTTTTTTTGCAAAATGTCTTGAACTTTGCTTATCGTTATCAAAGGATGATTATTAACTACAAATAAAACAATCACCAAACTCACAATTTGATGATGTAATTTATAAACCCAAAAACACCGCTCATAAATACATTTCATAAATTCCCACCACAAATCGCTTCTGGTATGAGGCTTTTATGGTTAGACTTCGGTGTAATCTCGGAAAAACCTTAGATTAAAATAAAATAATCTTACTAACATTTCAAATATTTATTCAAATCAAAAAAATAGCAGATCTTAAATTTTCTAATTTTACCTCCAAAATTACTTAATTTAAACTTGTCGTTCCGTGACTTTCTTTCAAAGAAGCCGCTTCAGTTTCGTCCATCACACGACCTGAAATGACACAATTGCTTCAATCTCATTACTCTTTTAATCAACCTCTTTAAGAGACGCCGGATAAAGCCAGTCTCAATTACATCTCCGCCTCCGACGATAATTACCCATAGGAATGGGTGATACCGCACCATCTCTTAAAGGCGTGCCATCCACATCTTTCCTTATGGGAATTCCGTCTTTCATCGGTGTTTTCAGCATTCCTTTCGTCTGTATAAGACACTCTTCAAACGGAGACGGTCCATTGGGCTTATTGTGCCTTTGCTCTTCCTGACTCAGAATCGCATCCACTCTGTAAACAGTCAATTAGGGAATGAGCAAACAAACAAAAACTCAAACAAACAAACAAACAAACAAACCTAAGCTGAGAATCAGGTTGAAGAGTATTGATCTGCTCGAGCAAAGCTTGAATGCAATCATCCCTATCTTCTTTATGCAAACTCTTCTTCAGACTTGAATTAAACATTTATTTATTTTTTATTTATTCAACCCATTAGCCACTTATTTATTACCGCGGTGAAATCTTTTCAACTATAGCGGTTATCGACTTAATGAAAGGTTCCAATCCGCGGATGACCGTGGCTAGACACTTAGTGTCAGACTGAAGAAACTCCAAGTCACTGATGTGCGCTTGGAAGTTCGAAAACAAGTTTGTTGTAATTATAGTGTAAGGAAAGCTTATGTAATTATACCATTGTATATGTCCTGCTCTATTGCTACTCTCTGTAGTTGTTCTTCCCAGTTCTTTTAAATGAGAATTTAAATTGGAACAAAATTTAAATCGATATAAAGATAATTTACTTTCTCTAAGACACATTTCAAATGTTCGAGCGCCTCTGACTGATTTGCAATGTGAGTCTGCAAGGCAGTGCACTCGTTCTCTATGTCAACCACCTGGTGGAGGGAGAATAACAGGATGTGCTCTTACGTTTTCGTGTATTAATAATAATTCTTATTATTTTACAACCTTTCCTTTTCTTGTAAGGCACTTTCTTAACGTTACGTCTCGTTGCAGTTCCTGCACCTGGTCCTTGACCTTGTTAAACCTCACTTCCAATTCCTATGGCAGTGATAATAAATATTATTTTATGACGTTAAAAAGTTATGAGATAAAACTCACTCTGCGATCAGCGTCAAAATTCTTACAATGTTCAGTGAACCAGCCACTCACGTCGAGACTTTTTAGTTGTTTGCTATTGGTAATCATGTATTTCCTAATGTGGGAGTTATTGGTGGTTTGATTCCCGAATGTTTTACTTGAATAACACGTGCCGGAAGGGGCCGGTGCTTGGGAAAAAACGGTGAGAGAACTGTGATTAAGGGATAGTAATAATATTTAAATTTTGTTTTTGAGTTTTGAGTGTGAAGTGTCAGTGGTTTTTACTTTTTCACATCTATTCCCCCAACACGTGCTGATTTCTCGGAAATAAGTGGATCCAGGTTCCTTAAAGTGAGAAATATGTTTACCTCTGTGCTTAAGCACTGATAAGAAATGAAGAAAAAGTCACCGAGATAATTCAGTTTTGAAATTTGTTTTGATTCCACTGCTTCGAGTTGGGTGTAGTGGAGAAGACATCTGAGCAATCGCACATAAGCGGTCCATTAGAGTCTAAAATATTTTTTATTATTTATAAAAAAATTAAAATTAACTAAAAATGTTAATTAAACTTACGTAACCAAGATGGAGAAATTCATATTTATTAGCCGAACTCGAAAAAGTTGTGCAAATAATTAAATGTACTTGAATTGTGGGCAAAAGAGCTTTTAAGTTGTCCAGTTGTTTACAGAAGAGTTGCTGCTTTACGTCATACTGTCTGAAAAAATACGGGATAGTGTGGGATTATTGACATTCGTCTTAGATTGGGAAATCTTGAAAGTTCGCTCGTGGAACCCAAGGTGGGAAAAATTGTTTACTCCACGCCCACATTAATCTGTGACATGTGAAGTGGGCGGTTATTTTCATTTTCCAATTTCAACGATTTTTATGAGTAATTTAATTATGTTTTTGTTTTAATTTTCAGTTACCGTACTTAAATTGAAATTGAAATTAAAATTGAAAGTTGATAAGTAGAATTTTATAAATCAGTGATTTAAAATACATTTGTTCTCATAAACGTGTGTAAAATGTCAATGTCACATTGATACCGTAAAAGTCATTATTAGATACTAAAATAATTTAATAAAATAAGAAAAGTGAAAATAATATTTTTAACTTTATAATTAGGTTCTACGATTTGAATAAACATTTAAAAAATATAATTACAATTAATGTTTTTTATTATTGCTTGATTTTCGTTAATTAAATTAATTGCTCTAAAGGGTACAGATAAGAATAGTTTCAATTAATTAATCTGATTTAATTTTTAAAGTGTTATTATTTTGAATCATTGCTCCCCGTTGTAAATCGCGGCAAAGGGAGAAGAGGAAGGGAGACTCGTGAATCACCATCCATCTCAATTCCTAATTGTGCTGGGGAATTTTTGTCACAACTAGCAACCCGTTGGTTTTCACGGAGAATTTCCCCTCATGCCTTTTAACTTTCTTACGATTAGCTAAACACTGGGCGAAAGGGAATTCCATTAATGTACCATATAAATAAAAGCAAAAATCATGAAGAAAGCATTAATTCACTTCACCAATTCCACTACTTCATCACAATACCATTCCTGTCAATCATTTCTACCTCTAAAAACTCATAATGACCACTTTAACGTTCCATGTTATTTTGTTGGTTACTTTTATGGCTAGTCAAGGAGCGTTCTCCGCACCAACTCCAAATTTCCTGCCAAATGTATACGAGTTTGAGAGAACAAATGACACCGAGAAGGTGTCGAAAGGCAATTACGAGAGACACTCCGAGGTTTTGAATTACTGTGACTTCGATGAAGTCCAGTGGTTAGGCTACATACCATTCAAACACATCGAAGCAAGATGTACGGTCTCAGCATTTTTGAACTGTTTGTGTGAAGTGGTAAGTTATTTTTGTTTACAATTTTATTGAATTATGACTTATGTTTTTAAATGTAAAATTTATTCGTGTTAGAAATCGGTGCCTGTTATGATGCTTAAGAAGACCGGAGAAAAATACAAAGAAGTTTCACGAGAATGGGGCGTAACGTGCCGACTTCTGTGCGAAAAGAAAAATCAAAGCGATGGATCGGTGGACAGCAGTTCACAACATTAATCTATTCACATCATCGCTCAATCAAAAAGTATTACTTTCATTTTCTACCTTTTTATCAAATTTAATGTTGTCTGTTAAGAGTCACTGGCTTTTCTACGTCATTTTAAAAAGTTGTTATCAATTGAAACTAATTTATTTATTCATCTATCACCTGTTACTTTTTATACCGCTTCACTTGTTGTATTTGCATATTTATATTAAACTGTTGAAATAATTTACGGTACTTTTTAATTTTTTTTTACCTTTGAATGTCATCTAACAAGGAATGTCTGGTACTTATAATGATGTCTTGAAGACTTTGACACAATTTGTGAATGGATTCTCGTTCAGTCTCGGCATTATGAGAAAGCTCTGTCAGTAAATTGCCAAAAAGGCTTACACCGTCACGAACTGAGAATTGTAAATCCCGAATTGACTAACAAATAAGAGAAAAAAAATACAAAAATAATTAAAAAAAAAAAAAAGAAGATTAATTTGAAGTACCACGACAGCCGAATCTAATTTCTTGCATCCTTGATTATACGCTGATTCAAGGTCAATACAGTGCGCTCGACCCTCCCTGAATAATTAAAAACTCATTACAACTTTTAATTTTTAATTTTTAATTTTTCTTCCCTGCACAACTCACACGCTCATATCACGAAAGCAATTAATGCACAGCATAGTCTTATTTAACGTCGAAAACATAATGTACGGCTCGCCATGCTGTTTGCACATTTTGTAGATATCTTTTGTGCGTTTAGACATATGTATAACGTCGTGTTTGGAAAACATGCGTGCTTTATGAGTGTCTTCCCTGCAAGCCCCGCAGAGGGCTTGCCCGCAAGTATTGCAGTAAAACATGGTCACTGAGTCTTGAGCGGCGTGTAACTGCAATAAAGGCGTGATTAGTAATCTAATGATTCCACGGGGTTTTCCTGTTTCTTTAAATTTTACCGTATCGCAATTGGAGCAAGGCGGCCACTCCTCAACTGACGATTCGATAAGGAAGCTAAGAAGAGGATCAGTGGGCGGAAGCGATGAGTTGTCTTTGAGAATCGTGATTTTCCTACAACCCACACGGAATAATACGTACTCATAATTTATAACAAATTAAAAAATTGTTTAATTATGTTACCCGCAAAATGGACAGGTTAATTTCGATTCATTACTCCTGCCTTTTAAACACTCGGAGCAGAATGTGTGATAGCATTGAAGAAGACAGGGATCCTTGAGTAACTCATTACACAAGTAACACAAAAGTGGACTGCGAGTTAAATTATTATCTTGATAGTCCCCTTGTGGAAATATTCCTCCTGACATTACGATATGAGCCAAGAACTAAAAATAATCGCATCCTATAACTCATAATCAGCTATGCCTATGTCTATTCGAGTGACCTATTTTCACTAATGAACTCGAAGATGGATATGATAAAGAACTTCTTACCTTCCAAAATTGCTATATTTGATAAAAAAAAAAGTCGCTAATTCTAATCGTAGATATTTATATCTGAAGTTCACTTTCCTAGAAGTGGAAACTCTTTTCCAAGTATGCCGGAAAATCCTGCAACTATTTTTAAAACCAGTTGACGTAGCTGCTAAGGAGAGGAAATACTCAGTTTAACCCAGCCAGACACAACATCAACATGTAAAAGCAGCAGGAATCAGGTGCCATCTCTTGGGAATATTCTGTTTGTAAATTAGACACGCTCGGTGGGCGGTAACTTCGGGAAAAAGTAACGAACAGTAAACAAAAAATAACATGTACGTGTTTTAATAAGAGAAAAACAAATAAACACCGTCATAATTAAACAAACGGCATTTAACGTCAAGGCAACATTTTTAGCAGGCATCGCTATGCAAATTTTATCTTATTAATTATAAAAACAACTTAAATACATGGGGAAACGAGTAATCCGTTCATTTACGACTTTGCAAAAATGGATCGCAATGAAGAGCCAATCAGAGTGCAGCACCCACCCCTACCCCTTCCCTTGGTGCATTGAGGCGAGCGAAACCTCCCATGTTCATCAAAGCCCAGTCCAGTGCCAAGCACCCACGTGCGCCCCCACTTCGTGTGCCAGCCATCTGGCTCCTGTACACCCCGTTCTGGAGTAACCACCCCCTTTTGCAGCCATGCCGACGCCTCGGCCGGAGTTATCTCGGATTCTTTTATTCTTGATTTTTCTTGTAACAAGCACAAGTGCGATCAAGTGGCTGTAAGTACCTGAAGGTCCATTTAATTCCCATATTTGGTCATTGCGGATTTTCTTTATCTTTTTATTTATTTATTTTTTTTTTTTACATATTTTTTTCTGTAAATCCGTGTTTTACAACGTATAATGCGCTGTTTAATTCGTATTGGATGAAGGTTAATTACGTGTCACTTTTCAAAAAATTTGTAACTTATAAACTATTGTTGCTCAGTGTAATGAGAACGCCTAGGGGTCGTGCAACGCCAGTCATATGAATGGTGGGTAATAACGTAAGTTTGGAGAGAGAGAGAGAGAGAGAGAGAGAGAAAAAAGAGAAAAAGATTGTCTTGATTCATTTGTACGGTTGTACGGATGTCTTGTTTGTGTGCAGTCTCCTGCTGATGGCTTATTATTTATCGTTTAAGCTAAATGCACGTGATAAGGATTTGGGTATAAATATTCAAGAGTGGTAGCTGTGCTCAAGCATTCGTGATAAATTGCAATTTAATTATACGCGTGAGAAATTATAAAAGAAATAGAACGGGAAAAGACCAGGTGGAAGTGTCAAAAGCAAAACGTGACAAATCCAGTTAATTAACTTTGCCATCTTTCTCGGCTTAGTTCTGTAATTGAAATTTTCTTCTTTTTTTCTTTTCTCCGCGGTGGTATGGGAAAAAAATTGCGGTGGTTTTTTTTTAAAGTTAAAAAGAAGATTATGTACATAAGTGTATAATAAAATCCGAACTAGGCCTCCCAAGTGTCAATAAATGTTAAAATAATCACAGTTGAGAACTTAAGATGGGAATTTACAACGAGATTACAAGTAACATTAAAATAAATTATTTTAATGTAACATATCGAGTGAAAATCAGACAATTTGCGAAAAGATTTTTCATTCATCCGAAAATCAAAATTCAAAAATATTTAGACAGTTCGATTTTTCATTTTAAAGAGAATCACACGCTACATTTATCACCCACTGGGATACTATTTAACCTAAGGTCGTTAATTTTTATTCCCAGAACCTCATTTCTCTCGAGATTTAAACGCCAATTTGATAAATGACTGTTTAGTTAAAAATTCAAATAGCAGATAGGAAAAAAAACATTTATAATCTGTTTATGACACGCAAGTTTACTCCATTTTATGTGTAATAGACATCTGCTTAGTGTCTCGGTGTCTTGAAACGATGCCCGATTAATGTGAATGTTGTTTTGGCACAATTACAAAGGAACCGACGTGTGGTCGCCCCGTAGGAATCCTTTCTAACATTCCTCCAAGGGTTTGACGATGGAAGGTTAAATAGAATAATAAATTGTGCTTCATCAAGGGTGAGTAGGCGATGTTCCCTGTTGGACGTCGCATCATAACTAACCCGCTTCAACAAGGCGCCCCACTGAGTTGTGCGAGTGGAGGGGCTCAGGTCTCCCGTAGTTTAAATCATATTTATCTCCATTCTATCGAGGCTTGTATTTCACGTGGAAAAGTAGAAAGGGGAAAAAATTTTCTATGGGATGAAAACTCTCCGTGATGAGAAAAAGGGCAGCGGCAGCTGGCCCTTGCGCACGTTTCTCCTCTCCTCTCCTCTCCTCTCTTCTCTTTAAATATCTGTCCCTTATAAGGTGGAGATTACTCCTTTTGACAGCTGACAGAACAACAGCTGCAGCTGATGAGAAATATTAATATGTCTGGAATCTGGATGTTAATTTCGAAAAAAGGAAGGGCGAAATTGAAAGTCTCAATATTTACTCGTTCCGTTCTATTTTTATAACGAGTACAGAGTAGTTTTCCAACTGTGTGTAGCCTATTCAATTTTGTTTCTATTATTGAAATTCGCCGAAGTAGATTAAAAGCGCGTCAATGACAAGGCCAAGCGTGACAGATGGTAAAAGAAGTGTCACGTATAAACTGCGAGAGCATAAAGTGGCACTTCTTGTTTGTTCAATTGTCACGTCTCATGGAAATGAGCACGTGACTCGCTCTTCCTGATCAATATGTATGAAATGAGAGAAGTTCACTTTATCTAGGTTTGCTAATTCGGAAGTTAATACGACAAAGGGACGTTTTCGGAGTAGGAAGTCGAGATAAAGATAGCGGCGGGAGGGTGGTGGTCGAGGGGAAGGAGTGAGAAGTGAAGCTAGGCTTATGTATACGTGCACGAAGGGGTGAATGAGGGACGTTGAAGCCTGCTTGGCAAATTCCGCGCATTTCAATCACACCATCTAAGCTGATTGCACCCTCTTCTCACTTGTGGTTCATGTGAGAAATTATCTTTGCACACTTAATGAGGTTTGTAAATTAAAAGCTCAAGTACCCGTTGAAATTTCCGCTATGTCTGACAGCTCAATTCTTTTGTCCTTCCCTTCCCTTTCTTTCTCTTTCGCCCACCCAACTGCATTTGGACAGTTGACCACCCACGCGTTCGTGACCCCACCTACGCTCGACTAAGGTGGGCTATGATAAACAGAACTTTATGTATACGAAATGCTGAAATAAAAATGCAACGTGACGAAGGCAAGTGTGAAAATTGAGGTGAAAACACTTATGTTTTGATTTATTTTTTTCAAGGGCGTTGTCGAAAGTTTCTTCCGTCGCATCTGTAAGCAACGAAGGAACTTGTGAAAGACTGTATGGGCTTATCAGTCGTCAAATTTCAATATGTAAGCGGAATGTGGAAGTGATGGGGAGTGTTCGAGACGGAGCTCTCACCGCTATTGACGAATGCCAGTTTCAGTTCCGAACTCGACGGTGGAACTGCAGTGTTCTACAAGACGGACGTATGTGGAGACATAAACTGATTTCAGGTAATAATTTTAAAATTTTAATAAATTTAACCATTAATAAATACTGTAATTTACGACTTTAATTTAATCCTCTTTGCATTTAAATATGAATTAGACGACAGGAAACGTCTTTTGTAAGACTGAGTCATTAAAAAACAGTATTTTCCACTTTGTGAATCAATTGTGCATTTAAAAACACATAAACACGAACGTTTATTTGCTTTCCAGGTACACGGGAAGCAGCATTTGTGCACGCAGTGTCTGCTGCGGGTGTGGCTCATGCAGTGACCCGCGCATGCAGCACCGGGGAATTGGACAAATGCGGTTGCGACCGAAGTGTGCGCGGTAAATCGAACGAAGGTTTCCAATGGTCGGGCTGCTCAGACAACGTGGCGTTCGGCACGGCATTTTCCCGAGCGTTTGTCGACGTGCGGGAAGTTCGTGCCTCGACGAAAAAATCGAAATCTTCCGTTCTCGCGCTCATGAATTTGCACAACAACGAGGCCGGGAGACAGGTACGGTACGAAAAAAAAAAAAAAAAACGAAAAGAAAAGAAAGCCAAACATGTGTTTAAGGGATTAAGCTCAGTTGATTACCTCTCCATTGAAAAGTTGGGTTCGCTAAGTGAAGTGAAGCTCAAAAGATGCGGCTTTCTTTGCCTTTGGTACACCGCAAAATACTTGTTCTTGGAATTTTAATAGCTCAGATGGATTTACAAAAAGAAAAAAAAAAAAAATCGTGAGCTGGTGTTAAGTTTTGAGTTTCGTATAAACTCTTGTTGACGGAAGAAGGGTCAAAGGGCAAAACGAACTGCCTTCAATCATGTGCGTGATGGAGGAGGGGAAAGGCACAAAAGAATCGAACGCATCTCATGAAGGCTGAGGGGAGGGATGATAATAGAAGAACCCTCTCTTTAACTGATTTCATGAAAAATGGATGACATTACATCGGGAGACTCATCTCATTGAGCTTCACACATGACTAAACTCTCCACTACACTTCTACTTAACCACTTATTCCTTATTATGCCCCTCTTGCGCTATTAATACCTCACTGCTTATTTATTTATTTATTTTTTACGCCATCTGTTGACCGATCAAAACATGTTGATCTAATGGATCGTAAAGTGCGGTTTTACAAATGTTTGCCTGCTGAAAAAGCAACTTTCAGGCGGGGTTTTTAATTTGAATAAATTTCAATTATAAATTGAAATTGACGTAGAGATTACGCGAGCCATTAAGTTAGCTTGTTTATCCTTTACTAAATATGCATCGCTTTATTTATCACCCCTATTTTGTCCCATAGATAGGGTTTCGTTAGCATTTATTAATCTTCCCCTCTCGTTGTTCAGTTCTAGTCAACCATAAATTTAATTTTCTTGATTAAACTCATAAGTTATTTTTTTTCTCTCTCTTTTTTTTTTATCTAAAAAAAATTTTTAAAAAATTAAAAAGATTCTTGAAGACAACGTTCACGTTGAATGCAAATGCCATGGTGTTTCTGGTTCCTGTGAACTCAAAACCTGTTGGAGGTCGATGCCAACATTTAGACAGGTAAAAACGCTTCCAGGAAGTGAAAATTAAAAATTTTGCAAATTTATTTTTTCTGGTGAGAAAGTTTGCTGAGTTGGAAATTTTTATTAAATTCTAGGTGGGGCAAGTACTCAAAGACAAGTTTGACGGTGCTACAGAAGTGTCTCAGCGGAAAAAAGGTTCTCGACGTGAATTAATCCCGCTGAATCCTTTTTTCAAGCCGCACACAGATACGGATTTAGTTTATTTGAACGGCAGTCCGGATTATTGTGAATTCGATCCCAAATCTGGATCACTGGGAACTCATGGACGAATGTGTAACCGCACGTCTAAAGGCGTTGACGGTTGTGATCTTTTGTGTTGTGGTCGTGGATTTCGTACCCGTAAAGAGCGAGTAATCGAACGCTGTAATTGTAAATTTCAGTGGTGCTGTTACGTTAAATGTAAAAAATGTGTTCGTGAGATTGAAATAAGTCAATGTTTATAAATCAAATGTCACCCATTTAAATGAAAATTTATGCTGTATATATTTCAAACCAGTACTTATTTATTTTCTTAGGTACAGACCTTTTTTTTTAAAAAAAATAAAATGTATACTTTTAATAATTTCATAATTTTGTAATTTGCTATGATTATAATGGTATTAGTGTAATTTTTTAAAAATATAATTCTTGTAAAACTAGGTCGTGTTTATTTTGTATATAAAGGCAAACTCAGATATTTACATCATCACAACCTAAAACTAGTGAAATTTAGAATAAACTTTTTTAAAGAAACAAACTTTTAACTATTTTTATTTTCTTCTATTCCAAATCTTTATTTAAATTGACCTTGTGTTTTTTTTTTTTTTATTTTTTTTCTCTTCTGGATGGCGGATGTCATGTGTTAGTTGTGCTTTGATTAGTTCTCTCTAGATGGCGACACTAATTTTTCGCGCCAGAAAATGTCGGGCATT